>VDFB02006229.1:0-15203 GCA_007258455.2 Sequoia sempervirens | reverse complement strand
TAACAAAGTTGATTTTCCCCAAGAAAAATTGTAACCCCTTCTAATTGATAGAAAATGGTAGTTACATTATAGCCTTCACCCCTTTAGGGTCTATGTCTATTCCTTCTTTCGATACTACAAAGCCAAGCAACTTGCTTTGTGGTACATTGAAAACATATTTTTTGGGATTTGAGGAAATCCCAAACTTTGGCACTTCTAGAAGACCATTTCCAGATGATTAAAATGATCATTTTTTAATTTGGAGGAAATAGTCAGGTCATCCAGATATATTAGGATGATCTTATTGATCAATCCTTTAAAGGAATATCCATCGCTCATGGGAAAGTGGCACCCACATTGGAGAGGCCGAAGGGAATCTTTGTGCATGTGAACATTTCACACTTCGTGGTGAATGCCATTTTTTGCTAGTTCACCTTTACATAAACTTGGTTATAGCCTAAGAAACTGCTGAGTAGCGAAAACATCTCTGATCCAGCCACAATCTATAGAATTTTCTCTATTGAAGGAAAAGTATAGTGTTATTTTAATGATGCCTTATTCAAGTCTCAAAATTCCACATAGAGTCATATGTTGTTTTTCTTTTTCTAAACAAGGATTAGAGTGGATACCAAGGTGGAATGTTTAATTGGATATATGATCTTTGAGTCAATCAACTTGGTAAGCTCTTGCGCCATTAATGATTCCACCTTTGGGTTAACTTGTATTTTCTTTTTTTGGATGAGTTTAGATCCTTTATCCAAGTCGATAGTATGCTAAATATTACTAGGATTGCATCCCTTGAGGTCTTCATAGATCTAGACATAAACTCCATTGTATTTTAAGCACAAGTACTTTAACCTATCCTTGTCTACCTATGGAACATTTCTCCGAACTTTTAGATTCTTGCCACCTCAGACATCAAGATATTTGTAGTCCTCCTCATCAACCATGAATCTTCACTTATTATTTCTAGCATCTTCATAGTTAAAGGGATTCTCAAGAGAGATCAGACCTCCTAAAAGTTTATTTCCTTTTAATTAGATTACTTTTCCTTCAAAAACTTCTCCATCTTAGCCTATGGTTGACCCAAAAACTCCCCCCCTATTGCAAGAAGGTGGCAATTTGAGTCTTATCCTCAAATACTTTCTAGTTCTGGTCATTTTCGAGTATAGATGGGTAGAAAATGGTATGCATCGTATGCTTTCTTTTGGCCAATCCAGGAGTCAGTTCAAATTGCAATCCAATAGAAGCCATTTGGTTTGTAGCAAAGTTTTGAGATCGTGAGATGACCTATATGTTAAAAGCTTCAAGCCCTTCAATTAGGTCCCATATTCTACATTGGTAGGATCTCATCCTTACATTTTTGGTGGTGAGTGTCTTCGTGTTTTACTTACAACCAGTTTTGAATCCTCAAACATTTGTATTCTCTTTATGCCAATCCACTCTACTAGAGTCAAGTTGTGTACTAGTGCCTCATATTCTATGTCATTATTTAAGCATGGGAACTAAAAATGGAAAGCTCTAATGGTCTCCAACCTAGTTGGATATACTAGTTAGACACCAACTCTAGAACCAGTCATACATTTGGCACCATTGAAATGTAGTTTCCATAAGTTGTTATCACCTGGCCCACTCGATTCTTCTCATTTCTTCTTGAATTTTTGGAGAGCCTTATCCTCGTTGAAGAACACATAGGTACCTAAACTAGTAGCATGGAAATTCCGAAAAGGATCATAATCGATGAATTGATTAAGCAGGACTTCCTCCTTAGGGGTCTAATCACTTGTGGCTTCTGTTGGTGTTTTTTCAAACACACCTTGGAATTATCCAAGAGGTAGCCAACATCTATGGTCAAGAATCCTCAAGGTGAGTGGCCAACATAATGAGTAAAGGATTTTGAAGTCTTTACTCCTACACTTTAGGCTTTGTGGGACCTAGGAGGGTATTCCTTATTGTTTTCGTTATGATCTATTTGATGGAGAACACTTCTATGCAAAAATTAGTTCCTATTAACTACAAATAGATGCAATTAACCAAATATTTTGCATACTTTTGTGTAAATGACCATCTATTTGCTAGGAATGAGGAGATATTTCAAACTCATAGTTCATACTAGAAAGATTTTAAATGAATTTTGTTCTCCTTTTAAATCCATAGCCAATTGGATAGCCAGTTCTTTTAATTGCAATAATTCTTAACAATTAGACCAGTGCTTCATCATTTGGGAATATGCAGTCAAATATGCAATAAACAGTAATACACAAGCTATTCAATTCAGAAAATGATGAAATATTTTCATAATGCTTTGCAATTAGAAAACTCACAATGTCTGTAATGTAACTTCTTATCAAATCTTGTGCAAATTGTTACAAATCTATGACCATATTTAAGCATTTAATTAACTCTTTGAGTTAAAGTGAAAATAAAGACACATTCAATTGAACATTTTAAGATAAATGATAATACCCTTGATATTTTCATTTATAACTTGTAAAAATTTACAAAAGAAGAGTATGTGTTTCAGAACTAAGATTTGTTTCAATATCCGTAACTTATGTAAAACTAATTTAAGACTATTACATATAGGACCTACACCCAAGACAATTTTACTATCATATTCATTAAGCTTTCTACAGTATCTTCTTCCTATACCTAGCTTCTACCTAGACTATTTACCAGACTCAAAATTTGAACCCCTTGCAATGAGCCATGAAATCCCTTTTATAGCACAAGGGAGCAATAAGAATTCAACTCAAACGCAATTACATTTCATAAAAATTTTGAAATTAATTTAATCTTCATTAGGGCCAATTCTCAATCCATTATATTTAATCATTCCTCAACTAGAAAAGAAAAGATAAAAAGAACACCATGCAATTGGTTGGAGAAGAGCAAGTCATCTCTCCAAATGTGATGCTATCAAAATTAGCACATTCAAGCCAAAACTAGGAAAGTCACCATCAGTACCAATAGTGCATTTTAATGAATCAACCACAAGGGAGTCAAGTCATTCAAAAAGTCCAAAAAACCAAGCACCATTTCATGGGGGAAGGTGGGAGCTACCTAGCCTTGTCAATAGTTGAGTAAGCACACCTGCCTAGTCTCTTGACTAAAATTGCAGTAGCTATTATCACCTCTTCACTAGAATCACCATAGGGGACCAGGGAAATAGGACAATGACCAGAGTTAAGGCCTGTTCCTCCTTCATCACTTGAAGAACTACTAGAAACTTCAATGGTAACATTGCACTTTGCCAAAAAAACCTTAGGACCCTTACTCTACTTCTTCAATCCCTCCATAGGCTCAACAATCCATTTCCCTCTAAACTTGACCAATTCTTCTGAAATGTTCTTATTCCTCAAATTATAAGTACTTTGGACAATACTTTTCTCACCCTTCTTACAAACACTTCTCTTACCCTTCATAACACTAGGAATATCCATTGCACTAGGTTTAGCATTAGACACATAAACAAGAGTTTCTTGCATACTTAACCTCCTAGACCATCTAATTGGCATAAATGGAATACTTGGTTCACCCATCTTACCTAGAATAAAATACTAACCCACAAACAATTTCATAGAAGATACACCAGCCTAAACCCTCAGAATCCCCTCCTATAGAAATGAAAACCTTGACTAGTCCCACATAAAATGATACAAAGGACAATTGAGATATAGAAACAATACCATTTGAGGAAATTGGAAATGGATAACTAGACTACATGCATGCAAACTTATAGACCTAGGGATACTACACCACCACCTTTATGATGATTTTCTCAACACTCAAATTTCACTCCTCCAGTACCCACAACAATTAATTTAGCATCTTGATAATTGTAGATGATGAGACAAACTAAGGGAGATCCTCATTAAATAGAAAAATTAGAGCATATGACATTTAATGACCACCTTGGCTCACTGGAGTGAACAAAAAATCAATCACTCCATGCTAAATCCTAGATGTTGATCATTTTGGAGTTAAAACTCCATCAATGAGGCCCATTAAGAATCACCACTTTCCTTTCTATCTATACTTTGAAACAACAATGAGGTTCTTTTAAAGCTACCACGTAATGATCCACATCCTGGATCATTTGCAACTTGCTTGTTGTCACAGAACTTTCCCTACATTTCCTCCCATCTTCAACAATGAGCTAAAAACTAATATTCAAAGGGAATATTCTCAGATAAAACCCCATCATTGATCACCATAGATGACTAGACCTTCCAAATAATTTTGGTGATGAATATCTTCCAGTGATATCTCCAAATAACATGGGCCATTGTTCATCACATAAATGAGCTAGAAGTTGGAAAATTCTTTGGTGATAGGTGAAGGAAGTGATGAAATATGAACCCAACATGTGGCCACCTTACTATTCAGTCTCTCCTTCCATTGCTCATTGCTGAAGTTAGAAGAGCCTTTACAAAAATTTCAGCGATGGGTGATACAACACACCACCACACTCATCGCTCATCGTAGTAATGAGGTTAAGGACTCAAAAGACTTTGGTGATGAGCGATGCAAAAGCAAAACATGGTTGTGGCTTGTCGCTAAAAGAAACCCGTCAGTAAAAAGAACTTTAGCGATGGATGATGATTGAGTGGATGGATGTTTCCCATGTGAAAAAATACTTTTCTAAAAAGGGGGGCCATGACTAGACCAACAAGACTCAACTCTCAGAAAGATACTTAAACATAACTCCTTTCTATAAAATATTTGGCCATATTTGGGATGATTTAAAACCATGATAAAGCTTGGGGAAACTGATGAACCTAAGCAGAAGGGGTTGGTGAAAACATGCACTCGATGACTTAGATGGTGACTTAAGTAATCAACAACTAGATGTAATAGGTCAACATAGAAATGAAACACCAAAGGGTTAATAATGAGAAATTACAAAATGAGGGTTTTTTGACCAAAATTTGAATCCATCCATAGATGCATAAGATTACAATTTTGACCAAAATAGAACTTTCTCAAGACCTTGCAAAATGTTTTTTGAAGCTCTATCAATGGCTAATTCTCGAGGACACATATCCCTAGTGGTTATGGTGAGAATCAAAATCTCAGGTTGAAGCAAACCAACAAAGAGGCATAAAGACCAAGAGCCCTCCTGGAAAAGGAAAATGTTGAGAATCCAAATCTTAGGTTGAAGAAGACCAACAAAGAGGCACAAAAACCAGGAGCCCTCCTGGAAAAGGAAAATAGACACCCCAGGAAAGAAGCACACTAGACCCATTTACAATATTCACAAAGCTATACAATATAGTGTATCTTCTACTTGGAAGCCTCTTTCATTTGATTGGCTTCATTTCTTAAATTTGAGGCCCATGGCTGCAAAAATCCCAAGAATAACTCTTTCCTCTATTGTCCTATGCTACTTGTAATGGATCAACATGTGTATTAAGTATTTCTGAACAATCAACATCATTATGATTGACAACATCTATCCCACATACTATGAAACTACCCTGTTCAATAACCTATTCTACCACCAGCTTATCTAGTTGAATTGGAAAAATAAAACATTCATATTCCACTTGATAATGAAATTTGACATCACATTCAATTTGTACATCAAATTGGAATCCTTCATAGACACTTTGTTGAATGTTACCTGCTAGCAATCTCCTAAGGTTTTAGAAAAAAATGATAGAAATTCAAGAACATCTTCATTACATGTTACATGAATGTTATCCTCATCAGATGAAAACAAATCCATAATGATGCCAAGAAGATAAGGGGCATCAACAAAATATTCCATTGCACACCCATATTCATTAACATCATACCCCATGTTATCTACATCATTTGACTGCCATACACATGAACCGGACTGTCTTTCATTATTAATGAGCATTATAATTAGTAAATGATCCATATGTGTATCATGATGCACAATTTGGTTATTCAATACTGCACCTCCCTTTTCATCAATATACACATCATCCTTTTCTTGTGTGACTAAACTTTCTAGCTTTGCTTCACACAAACATCCTTGGGTGGTGGGGGTATCAACCTGTCTATCAACACTTTCACAACATTCAACATTGAATTCAAAACCCACTCCTTACATATTAACATTCTTGTTTTCATATTCTTCATCATCCCTCCAGTAACATACTTCATTGAAGGTAGAACCAAACCTATTTTCCAATACTCTTTAGATGAAATTTGTTCATCCATTGATGAACAATTAGTACCATAAATATTTGCACCATTGTATCCCTCATATGACTATAGAACTTCTGGGTCATTACTATAAGGGGAACTACATTCTTGGGAAAAATATTCAAAAACCTTAATATCCTCATGATCCTTAGTCTCACCTTCAACATCAATACCAAATTTAAAGGATTCATAAGCACCACCATCAAACAAATTGGCAGTGTATTGCTTTGCTTGTTCACAGCTATATCTTAACCATACATCCAATGTATCATCATAATTCTCAAAAATTGGATTATCTCTACACCAATAGAGCTCCTTGCTTCTATTAAATGGTGAGGATGGGGGCTCATCAAATCAAAGATTATCCATTATCTTCATTATTGTCATGGAAGCTCCCGCCTTCTCAACATTATTATCTAAACCTTGCAACTCATCATCATAATTGAAATCATTGTAGTCAGTTGAAGAGCATATAGACTCACTCTCAGTCTCTTCATTTTTAGTCTATAGTATTGTTTCACATTCTATGAACTCTTCATATGAAAAAAATTATTGCCTCTCAAGAAAACAAATATTATCATTATATCAACATATCTCCTTGAAGGAAAGGAATCAATCTCCTGTTCATAAGGATAATCATACTCAATAGAAGAATGATATGACTCCATGCCATCACAACTACCACAACATGAAAACCCACCAATACTAAGACTACATTCAAGTTCTTCAAGTTGAATGTCTAGACCTTCATTTTCAATGCCTTGCTCATTGGTTAGTAATGAAACATCTTCAACATCAACACCATAGTTATTGATCAAATCATGGGATAGGATACTATCTTACAATTCTTCCAATCCTTCACCATCGAAGACATCCCAAGGATGCAAGTCATGAACATCTGTTTTGTTGTTATTTTGTGTATCTTCATTTTCATCACTATTGTAGTGATATACAAATATGGCATTTGTAAATTGATTGCAATCATTATATTCTCTAACACAAAAAGATAAATGATCGCATTCTAATACACTTTATCCACTTGTTTTTGTTGTTTTTTAATACTCCTCCACAAGGAAACCACCATTAACACTTTGAAGCAATACATGTGTATAAAAATTCTTAGCTTCCTCTACAATCTTTATCTAATCAATTACTTGGCTCAAATTGTGGGGCTTCAATTCCTTTGGTAAAGTACTCAATCCTAATTGATATATTTCAAAAAATAGATCAATACAGATTGAATCTTCAGGTCTGGCACTTTTATGGAGTTTCAATAGAATATCCACAAATCTAGAGAATAGATCATAAGGTGATTCCACCTAATAACTTTTAATTTCATACAATCTCTTAATTGAAGATAGCTAATCAACTGTTCTTTGATCCTGTGAACATTTCACTTGGAGCTTACTATGATCCTCATATTGTTGTGATGAAGAAATTAGAATAGTAGAAGCCTCGTCGTCTTGACATAGATCTCTATTGATTGATCCACTAGTTCTATTTGCATAAAACATACTAGGATGATCTACATTAATGGTTGAATATCCCTTCATCATTGAATATTTCAAATTGTTTTCAATATCTATAGAAATTTGATATGCTTAATGCAATGTTGTGGGCTCTTTGTCTCTTAATAAGTAACTCATCTTTCTATCAAATGCACCTAAGTACACAACCAAACATTTTTCCTCATTTGGTCGTAGGCTCTATGGGACCTAGGAGGGTGTTCCTTATTATGTTCAGTATGATCTATTTGATGGAGAACACTTCTATTCACACATTAGTTCCTATTAACTACAAATAGATGAGATTCATAATATATTTGGCATACCTTGGAGTAAATGACCATCTATTTACCAAGAAAAAGAGATATTTTAAACTCATAGTTCATACTAGAAATATTTCAAATGATTTTTTTTCTCCTTTTAAATCCATAGCCAAATGGATTGCTAGTTATTTTAATTGCAATAATTCTTAACAATTAGAACAATGCTTCATCAATTGGGCATATGGGGTCAAATATGTAATAACTAGTAATACACAAGCTATTCAATTTAGAAAATGATGGACTATTTTCATAGTGCTTTCCAATTAGAAAATCACAATGTATGAAATGTAATTTCTTATCAAATATTGTGCAAATTCTTATGAATTCATGACCATCTTTAAGAATTTAATTAACTCTTTGAGTTAAAGTGAAAAAAAAGGCACACATTCAATTGAACATTTGAAGATAAATGAGAATACCCTTGATATTTTCATTGATAACTTGCAAAAATTTACAAAATGAGAGTATGCATTTTAGAAAATAAGATTTGTTTCGATATTTGTAACTTATGTAAAACTAATTTAAGACTATTACATACAGGACTTACACCCAAGACAATTTTACTATTCTATTCATTAAGTTTTTTATAGTATCTTCTTCCTAGACCTAGCTTCTACCTAGACTATTTACCAGACTCAAAATTTGAACCCTTTGCAATGAGCCATGAAATCCCTTTTATAGCACAAGGGAGCAACAAGAATCTCACTTAAATGAAATTACATTTCATAAACATTTCAAAATTAATTTCATCTTCATTAGGACCATTTCCCGAACTATTATATTTAGTCATTCCCCACCTAAGGAAGCAAAAGAAAAAAAATAACACTATGAAATTGTTTGGAAAAGAGAAAGCTAGCCCTCTAGAAGCGTCGCTATAAAAATTAGCATGTTCATGCCAAAACTAGGGAAGTCACCATGAGTACCAACATAGATTAATGAATCAGCCACAAGGGAGTCAAGTCAACACAAAATTACAAAAAACCGAGCACAATTTCATAGGGGAAGTGATGCAAAGCTAGGAGGATTCAACAACACATCTAACAAACCTTCAATAAAAATCCAAAACAATCTTTGTATAACACATGCTATTAGGCATTGTATATCACATTGGAAACATAACTATGACAGACCACAATTTAGTGCAATGAACAGTCATTAATAACTTCTACAAAACAAATAATGAAGCTAATATCTTTGGTGATATTGAAGAAAACATAGTTATATAATTTTCCGCCAATTTTATCAAGATCCAACAGTGGAAATGAAAGTTATTATATTTTTCCCAAAACTACAAACCTTAGGTAGGGTTCAGACCCCCCCTCACAAAAATGGTCATAACTTATTCAAATCTTGATAAAATTTGATGAGACTTGAAGAAAATGAAATTAGATTCACATGGAAATAAAATAAAATTGGTTTTAGATCCAAAATATAGATTTTACAATCTGCACCATCACATTTTTCAGACTATAAATTCTATACAATATTGTTAGAATAGGTAGTCTCACTAAAATAGTCATATCTTCCACAAACCTCAATAAAATTCAATGAAACAAAAATAATTGGAAACTATAAATAGATATATTTCCATCCATATATGATACTCCATTATTTGAGTCCATACTAGGCCGTACAAAACACAACTTCAGCCTAAAAACAATGTAAAAATTAGAAAATGCACACAAAACTTGAGGTTGCCATTGATCAAACTTCAAAAATAATGTCTCTAATCCCCAATTCAAGTTTTGGAGGGTGTCTTTATACACTTCCAACCAAAAAAAACTATTTTTAACCACCTTTTGATTAATTTATTGACAAAACACCTTAATGACACTTTTTGACAAGTTGCTTGACAATTTTCTTGAGCAACTTTTACATTTTTCACAATATGGACAAACTTTAAACATTATTTGACAAATGACTTAAAATATTACTTCCTAAGACTCAAACACCTATAAAATGGTTTGGTAAACCTTATTATAAGACCAAATACACAGAATACAGAAACTATTTACAAATGGCCTCATGGAGGCAAGAAATCAAATAGGTGCTCCTACACCAAACTCTCGGGGGAAAAAGAATTCAAGCCCCTTTGAATTGTATTCTTCCTAATCTTCTAGTTCCTTTGCAATTTTTCCTTCATCTTGGAAAGTATCCTCGGGTCCTTCTTCCTCTTCTTCTTATACCATTTCTTCTCCATCATCTTCTCAACTTTTAAGCTCCAAAACTCTATTTCTTGTGTATAAACCTTAGTAGCATAATCTATATCTTCATTCTCACCATTAGAGTACCATAAAACAACATGTTCACCATAGCCATAACCTAAACCATACTCTTTCAAACCTTCATATAACTCATTATCAAACAAATCTGCAACATCTTTATTAACAACTTTATTATCAACAACAACTTGATCATGAATATCAACATCAATGTTATCAACAACTTTATCATCATCAACATGAGTATCAATAGCAAGGTTATTAGTAACATCAACAACCTTCTCAAATTGTTCATCAACAACAATTTCATCAAATACTTGAGTACCAACATCAACCATATCATTAATCTCAACATCAACATGTTCATCTTCAAACACAATTGGAATATCATGCATCTCAACTTGTAACCTACCTTGCTCAACTTGAATAGTATATTCAAACTTTACCTCTTCCTCATTCATTGCCTTCTTCTATTTTCTTTTCTTCTTCATAATTTTATTTAGAGGCCATATTAACCTCTTTGACATTGGTATATGCCAACTCCTTAGTGATTTCTTAAGAAGTTCATGTTCCTTGACTAATCTTTCCAACTCCTATCTCATCTCTTCCATGGATTTCTCAAACTCTATTTGTCTTGCCTTCTTTCTCTCCATCTTTCTCAACTCTTTTTCCTCTCTTTCCTTATTCCTTCGTGAATCCTCAGCCTAAAAAAATCTTTCCAATCTTCTCAACAAATCCATATCCACAAGAAAGTCTCTCCTTGCTTCCACTTCACTTCTCCATAGCTAGGCAATCGGGTTCCTTCCTCAACCTGCACAACACACAACCACAAACACCAACACAAAACCAAAAAACTTCACTAGCCCATATCTTTTCTAGGATCTAATACAGATTTGATGCAGAGCTAGGAGGATTCAAAAACACATTCACGAACCTTCAATAATAATCCAAAACAATCTTTGTATAACACATTCTATTAGGCATTGTATATCACATTGGAAACATAACTATGGCAGCCCACAATTTAGTGCAATGAACAATCATTAATAACTTCTACAAAACCAATAATGAAGCCAATCTCTCTAGTGATATTGAAGAAAACATAGTTATAGAATTTTCCTCCAATTTTTATCAAGATCCAACAGTGGAATGAAAGTTATTGTATTCTTCCTAAAACTACAAACCCTAGGTAGGGTTCAGACCTGCCCTCACAAAAATGGTCATAACTTATTCAAATATTAATAAAATTTGATGAGACTTGAAGAAAATGAAAGTAGATTCACATGAAAAAAAATAAAATTGGTTTCAGATCCAAAATATAGAATTTAAAATCCATACCATCACATTTTTCAGACTATAAATTCTATACAATATTGTTAGAATAGGCAGTCTCACAAAAATAGTCATATCTTCCACAAACCTCAATAAAATTAAATGAGAGAAAAATAATTGGAAACTAGAAGTAGAGATATTTCCATCCATATATTATACTCCATTATTTGAGTCTATACCAGGCCATACAAAACAAAACTTCAGCCTGAAAACAATGTAAAAATTAGAAAATGTACACAAAACTCGAGGTTGCCATTCATCAAACTTCAAAAATAATGTCTCCAACCCCCAATTCGAGTTTTGGAGGGTGTATTTATTAATTTCCAACCAAAACCAACTATTTTCAACCACCTTTTGATTATTTTATTGACAAAACACTTTAATGACACTTTATGACAAGTTGCTTGACAACTTTCTTGAGCGACTTTTACATTTTTTACAATATGGACAAACTTTAAACATTATTTAAAAAATGACTTAAAAAATGACTTCCTAAGACTCAAACACCTATAAAATGGTTTGGTAAACCTTATTGTAAGACCCAATACACAAAATAGAGAAACTATTTACAAATGGCCTCATGGAGGCAAGAAATCAAATAGGTGCTCCTGCACCAGGAATGAAAGTGCTACCCAGCCTTGTCAGTGGCTAAGTAACCACAACTTCTAGTCTCTTGACTAAAATTGTAGTAACTATTATCACGTCTTCTTCAAAATCACTATACAACACTAGGAAAATAGGACAATGAACAGAGTCAGGTCCTGTTCTTCCTTCATCACTTGAAGAACTACCAAAAAATTCAATGGGAACATTGTGGTTCCCCAAAAATACCTTAGGACCCTTACTCTTCTTCTTCGATCCCTCCATAGGCTCAACAAGCATTTTCCCTCTAAACTTGACTAATTCTTTTGAAATGGTCATGCTCCTCAAATTATAAGTACTCTAGAAAATAATTTTCTCACCCTTCTTATGAACACTTCTCTTACCCTTCAGAATAGCAAGAATATCCATTGCACTAGGTTTAGCATCAAGCACATAAACAAGAGGTTCCTACATACTTAACCTCCTAGAACTTTTAACTAGTGTAATAGGAATACTTGGTTCACCCATCTCACCCAAAATAAAACACTAACCCATAGCCTACCTCACAGAAGATACACCAGCCTAAACCCTCAGAATTCCCTACTATTGAAATGAAAACCTTGAACAATCCCACATAAAATGATACGAAGAACAATTGTGATAGAAATAATACCACCCTAGGAAACTAGAAATGATAACTAGACTGCATGCACACAAACTTACAAACCTAGAGATACTACACCACCACCTCTGTGATGATTCGCTCAGCACTCAAATGTCACTCCTCTAGTACCCACAACAATTATTTCAACATGTTGATAATTGCAAATGATGAGACGAACTACAAGAGATCCTTATTAAATAGAAGAATTAGAGCATATGACATTTAATGACCACCTTGGCTCGCATTTTGGAAACAAGGATGAGGTGCTTTTAAAGCTTCCACATAACCATCCACATCTTGGAAATATCATTTGCAACATGCCCATTGTCACAAAAGTTCCCCTACATTTTCTTCCATCTTCAATGATGAGTAGAAAACTAATATTCGATGGGAATATTCTCAGACAAAACCCCATCACTCTTCCTAGAAATGAACTGGAAGTTGGAAACATCTTTGGCGATGGGAAAAGGCAGTGATGAAATATGAAGCCAACACATGGCCACCTTACTATTCAGTCTCTCCTTCCATCGCTCATCACAAAAGTTAGAAGAGGCTTTAAAAACATTTCAGCTATAGGTGATATAACACATATCCACACTCATCTCTCATCATAGTAATGGGGTCAAGGACTCAAAATAATTTGGTGATGAGCGATGCAAACAAAGGAAATGGTTGTGACTCATCGCTAAAAGAAACTTGTTGGTTGAAAGATCTTTAGCAATGGAAAGCCATTGAGTGGATGGATATTTCCCACGTGCAGAAATATATTTTTAAAAAGGAGGTCCATGAATAGGTCGATGAGACTCAACCCTTATAAAGAGATTTAAACACAACTCCATGCAAAAAAAATTTGGCTATACTTTGGGATGATTTAAAACCATGATAAAGCTCAAGGCAACCGATGAACCTAAGCAGAAGGGGCCAGTGAAAACATACACTCGATGACTCAGATGGTGACTTAAGTAAGATATGACTAGATGTAATAGGTAAACATAGAAATAAAACTCCCAAGGGTTAATAACGAGAAACTGCAAAATGAGGGTTTTTGGACCAAAACCCTAATCCATATATGGACACATAAGCTTACAATTGTGACCAAAATAGAACTCCCTCAAGACCTTGCAATTTTTCTTTTGAAGCTCTATCAACTTCTTCCTCTTCCAATATTTCCACGTAGTACATATCCTTTTTGAAAAGGAGTTGTGTGTTGCTTAAAAGCTTAGTAATACATCCTCTGCTATATGTTCAGGGTGCAAGGACTCAAATAGGATCTTCGTTTTCATGTCATGTTTTTTTTTCAATATTAAATGGGATCAACCAAGTTCCAGATATTTTCCAAGCTTTATCATGAACCCTTGAAAGGCACATACCAAAGACAAGAGGGATGTCGATTATGACCACTTCATGTTTGACGGTTTGGCTTGGACAAGTGAAAAGGGTCAAAACAAGATCCTTAATGTAGCTAATAGTTAGGACCTTCTTCCCAACTAATTACATGGTGCTTTTCTCAAGAGGCTTGTACTTTAGATTCAAAGCATCGGCCACTTGTTTGGGAATGATTGTTGTTCTAGCTCCTAATTCAATCATGTTATTGTACAAAATCTTATCTCCCACAATAAGTGTTAAAGAGAAGGGATTGGGATTTGGTTTTCTCACCTCTTTTTCACTTGTCGTGTCCATGGAATTCATGTATACTGCAACTCCCAAGGGTTGGGGTCCAATGCAATCCCTTTTCCATTTTCATGATTGTGTGATGGGATCATACCCACAAAAGGAGACTCTTCCTCATTTCTCAACACCTCCTGGAGAAAGATCTTCTACTTTGGTATTGATAGAACATCCCATAGAGACACATTGGTAGGTACCTTCTTCAATTTCTCTACCACATTGAGCATTCTGGTTGGTGGGGGCTTTGGTTTAATTGGGGGTGCTTCCTTTACCTTAGGGAAAGGTGGTCCAATATCTATGGGCTTAGGGCCTTTTCCATGTCCCTCTATGGGGATGGTTGAGCCTATGACTATTGAGTTTGTCATGTCTCTAAAGCTTGCTATAATTTTGGTTGTGATTGTTGTGGCTACAACTGCTAGGGAACTTGTTGCACATACTCTCTAGTGAGTCTTCTCTTGGATCACATGTTTTAATGTGACTATACCTATAGAGTTCTGGTTGTAGAAACATTAGTTATGAACACTCAATCTTCCTTCTTCATCCAAGAGAAAAGTTCTTGGTTAGGGTAGATGTCTAATTATTTCTCCAAAGACATCCCTTGTGTCCATGCACTAAATCAAACATTCTCCATCTTGGGAGACTGGTAGTATTTCGTATTCAAAAATACTCCCTGGCTTCTTTGTTTTTCTATCTTCTACTGAAGATTTCCCCTTGGACAGTTTTGGGGCATATGGTTATCATTGCATGG
>VDFB02006228.1:0-39727 GCA_007258455.2 Sequoia sempervirens | reverse complement strand
TTCTTCTTTGCTACTCTTTATTAACAATAATTCTCTTTGTTATCATCATAATTTTGGGCACAGACCATGATAAATTTTGGGCAAGGGAATACCTCATGTAACATCATGCACCCTAATCTAGTTACCCATGGTGCACTGATACTATTAACTTGCATTTTGTTTGAGGCCTTATTCTCAGATAAAAATATAAGTTCTGAGGTACACCTACCATAAGTTTCAGGATCATAAATGTCATGGCATTCATTGGTGAAACCTGGGGTTTTAAGTAATTTTGCATAATGTATTTTTTTATCCAACATTTCTCTAGTGGTACTACTGGTAGACATGCTTATACAACATGAAACTATGAATTCCCTATTATTCCTCCTTAATTTTTCTTAATTCTTAAGTCTCTTAACCTAAACCCAAACTTCAAAGTTTGGTAAAATAAGATTTTAAGAAATGTCAAACGATGAAACGTAGTGGCAGGAATTCTTTCACTTACCCAAATTTTGATTCTTGAAAAGAGTAATGCTGACAGTCATGGAAACTGGGTTACTAGAATGGCTTTGTTGGAAGTGGAACTGTGAAACCCATAACAGGGTGGTGCACTGCAATGAGAAAATTGAAGACTGAAATATCCTTGTGTGTCAACCCTCTCACTTAAAAATAAAATCACTTAGCAGTATAAACTTAAAGTGCTTTTTTTTTTAACATTAAAGTGAAATTATGAATGAAACTAAAATGTCTGCATGTTTCTTCTAGACTACATAGTACACAATTAGTACATGGTTGTCACTGACAACATTTAAAATTAAAACAAGCCATTTAGTCTTGCATTGACAACACATTCTAAACTATTGATCTTTGTAAATCTAACGATTATGGGGTGATTCTAGAGGTTTAAGTTTGCAACCCTAGCACTTTGATGCATTTCATTCTAGAATGCAACTACAACCATACATCAAATGTTCATCAAATGGTTGAGTAATTTATGAATTATGATATAAATAATAAACATGTGTTTTAAAGTTGTTTTAAACTTTAATGCACTGGGATTGACATTAAGGCCAAGGGGCTGGTAACTTAACGTTGCAAAGGACTTAATAAAATGAATAATGATACTAGGAACTGGGGGAGAAGGTCAACGATAAATTAGAAATCAATAACATTTCGGTAAACCCTAACAATAGTGACAACTTTTAGTGTTTATAATGTTATTTTGTCAATTTGATGGCAACTTTCTTTTTTTATTTATATTGCTTTATGTTTTACTTTTAAATCTACATGTGATTATTTCATAAATAGATAATACTTAATTTCTTAAAGGAAAGAAAAATGGATTTGAATAGATTCATAAACACTGAACTCAAAAAATAACTCTTTACTGTAAATTTATAACAAATATTAACACAACACAACCATTTATTTTATTACAATTGATTTACAATGTCCCATTATTACATATCTTTTTAAAGATGAGTAGTTGTAGAGCAGGCAAGCTCCTATTTTGTATAAATAACATAAGTCACTTTACATAGACACAATTTATTCCAAGCTGTTGCTCATGACAATGGATTACAAATTGATTCCAATTTCCAAGGTTATGTTGGTGACAACATAATACAAATGTGAAACTAAAAATAAATGCATGATTCCAAAGCTTTTGCTGGTGAGAATGTAGTACAAATGTGGCACTAAAAACAAATGCAAGGAACTCACCTAGCCAAAAATATTGGGGAAATGGGAGTTGTGAAGATACAAAATGTACTTATCCCCTTTGAGAACCAAATTCATGTAGAAGATAAGGGGTAGTAAATTGCTCCCATTAGCTTCTACTTGCAGTCTCCATGCATCAGGATAGCACTGTGTTGTAGAAAAATGGGCCCTTTACTTGACATGGGATTAATTCATGATAAATTGACTTAATGAGGCCTTGATTCAGGTGCTGTGAGGCATTTTATGCATCCACCTAGGTCTTGGGCCCTTATAAATTGAATAGCATGCTTGTATTGACGTCTTGTAAAGGAATTTCACACTTTTCTAGAATTAATTAACCTATTTCTCCCTAATTTTCAAAATTATAAAATATATTTAAATACATCATTAATCTAGAATATTCTTAATGTAAACTTAATGATAAAAAAGTGTTGTAATGTGTCTTGCACATTCACATTGGTTTTTGTGCCCTTCTAGGCTATGTGGACCTCATTTTAGTGTTGTCCCAAGCTCTATTTGACATTTACATCATCAAATAATAGTGCTATATTAACCCATATTGTGCATTCTGAGGCTTAAATTGATCAAATACCTGATAAGATGGCATTTTAGACCTTATTTCCTAATTCCTTGGCTTCTTAGTTGTCAAATTGGCACCTGTGGGACCCATTCACAGTGCATGGTGAATCAGTCCCATCCAGGTGGGACCCATTCACCATGTGTGGTGAATGAGTCCTATCTGGCCCCCATTTTGACCTTTGAGCAGGAAAAAGTGAAATTTAAAGTTTATTTTCACTAAATGTCAACCTGTGATGAGGTATAATCAGGTACTAAGGCACAATTGTCTATAAATAAGTATTTTTATCCTCATCTATTCATCCAACAACTCATTTTTACATCTCTCATCATTAATTCATCATCTATTTTCTCATCCAAGTCAAGCAAGCTAGGGGTTCTGCATTAGAAGTCTTCAAGTTAGCTTTCTAAAGCATTCAAGGGTTGAATCTTCATATTATGTTGCAAAATTTCAAAATCAAATCATCATTACAAGGTAAACATCTCCATTTTTGCATGTTTCATTACTTTATTTCATCACTTTGGTTTAATTACCTAAAAGGGGTTTGACTAAAGCAAACACCCATGCCTTAACAATCAACAATCTCTCTTTCTTGTCTTGTTTGTTTGTAGATTTAGGACTCTTGGAGGCTTAAGAATCATTGAAAATTTAATTTCAAGGTTAATCAAGTCATCTCCTTGTCATTCAAGTCAAAATATCAAGAAAAAGTCATTTTCAGACCCGATTTCGGCAGTTTCTGAAGCAGACACCTATGGAAGACAAAATTGTAGATCTAAAGCTACAAAATAAAGTATTGAATTTGAAAATCAATGCAGGAGGACTGATTCACCAAGCATGGTGAATTAGTCCCATATGTAGGCCTGAAACTTGATTTTTCCATAATTCATCTCTCGGTAGTCAAAAACCTGTTTCAAAAAGTTTTCACCAGAGCAAGGACTAATTCGCCCTAGATGGTGAATGAGTCTTGTCAGGCTTGAAAATCATCATCAAAAGCATTCTAGAATAAATTTACAGTCTTCTTCAACACCCCAGGAGCACTCTATTCAGTTTCATCTATTTTTGCTTCCATCTTCTTAGGTTTCTAGTTCATGTTTGCATTCTACACTATGTTTTCCAACATATTGTATTAGATTAGTTTTCATTCATTTATTTGCATTTGTAAGCTTTAAAACACATCCACATACTCCACATTTTCTTTCCATCCATTCATACATTAGTCTTGAGTGTTAGCAAAGTCATTTTGGCCCATTTTCCTCTCCTTCTAGGTGAAAAACCCTAAGAAGGAGCTAGAGATTTTGGGTTGCCAAAATCTTTGTTACATTTTGGTGAACCTGACATTTGAATTCCTTATTTTATGATTTTGGAGTCCATTATTTCATCCTAGATTAGCTTACATTTCATTTTGCATTAGTTAGCTTGCATTCTAGGGTTTCATTTTTGCATATGTAAAAAGTGCATAATAGGTTGCATTTTTGCTTCTTTCATCATTGAACAGCTCTGAAATTCTACATTTTTCATTTAGACCTGCATCATGGCACTTAGTACACATCAAAAACACTTCTAAATTTTTGAAAATTTTGCAAAAAATCAGTACTGGGACTCATTCACCATGTTGGGCGAATCAGTCCCTGTCTAGATTTTTGATTGTTTGTTTTTGCATCAGAAACTTCATTTCTATGCTTCCTAAGCCTCCTAGCATCATATAGTATAATTCTAGAAAGTTTCTGACACATTTTTTTTATGCATTTAGCTCAAAAACATCATTTTAGATTACTCATTCTTTAAATCACTTCATTTGCATACATCCTTACATCTAAAAATGCTTTCATTTCTGCAATTTTACATAACATTGATCAAAGTACTTTTCACTTTTGCATATACAATATTTCTATTCATAAAGCTTTGCATTAGTTTGGTAAAAAAAAAAATTAATTCTTCAAATCTTGCATATATTGGATAAGAGTGTTTTGTACCTTTGCATATACATTGTTCCTATTGCTGAAATATTGCATGAAATGGTTACATTTTCTTTTTATTCTTATTCAAACAATCCTAGTACCTTGCATATGTAGACATGTTAAGAAACACTTCCTATCCCTTCCCTATGAGAGTGTTTTAGTGAAAGAGAATACAACTTTGGCCATTCCTCACAATCATATTTGTTCTTCTCCTAATATCTCTCCTATTGGCAAAGAAGATATTTTAGTGATAAAAGAACCAATCAATGAGGGTGTTGAGAATCTAAGTTGTTTATCTCCTTTTACCTATCTTAGTGGACAATACATTGATCAACAAGACAACTTAAACATAAATAATCATGATAATAACATTTTCCCTTCTCATAGTATCTCTCATAGTTATGAGGTAGATGCTTTGTTTGAGGAAGGTTATGAATATTTTAGTTATCCTCCTCCTATGGAAACCCTTATGGAGCACAATCATTCACCCATTAATCATTCCCCTACTAGCAATGAAATTCTTTTAGAAGAACCAAACTTTGAATGTCAACAACATTTGGCTTGTAGTTCTTCTAACAACTACTCTCCTAGGGAGAATATCATAATGCAAAACAATATGACGATGGGAACACATCCTTCAACCACTAACCTTACTTTAGGATATGATAATCAAGTGCCATTAGAATCCCCTTCAACAACATATCATACCAATCAAGACAAAAAAATTGAGGTTATGACAACACAAGTGGGATCCCCTTTAATTAGTGAGATTCCTAAGTCACCTTCCATTAGTGACAAACACAAAAAATTCGAAGCTATCTTGAAATCCATGATGCAATCTACTCATAACAATGTTTTGTAGCCACTAAGTTGTAACTTAGTGACTCAAACATCTAGAGTACCACACAATACTCCTACACCATTACCTTTTCCTCAAAAAATGCCTAGTGTTGAAGATCTTATAAAGACTCCTGCTAATATATCTATATGGGAGCTTATTCAACTTTCACCTACAATCAAACTTCTCTTTCACAAAATGTTGGGAATACAAAAGGAAGAGATATTAAATTATGTAACCTCCTCCCCTCATTCATTCCAATCCACCCAATTAGAACTCACATTCCCTAAACATGAATTACCCTCACTTGAGATTCAACACAAAAATGATCCCTTGGTGATAAAGGTGATCACTAATGACACTTTAATTAGGCACACTCTCATCAACAATGGATTAGAAATTAATGTTTGTAGCATGGACCTCCTACACAAACTTGGCATGGAAAAAAATCTCATTCAACTAAATGATGTTCATATTCATGGCTTTGACAATGTTAATAGGAAACTACTTGGGATGATCACATTACCTATTGAGGTTGGACCTGTCGTGTTGCCTACCTTTATTCATATCATGCAAGAACCTCTTCCATACAATATTATCCTAGGTAGACCATGGATTCATGCTATGAAAGGAGTTCCCTCTACCCTTCATTGTGTCATGAAGTTTTAATACAACAACAAGATATACATGATTGATGCAGATGAGTGAAGTTATGTGTCCACTAATCACAACACTTCCAACTCCCCTAATCCTTCCATTCCTAGATTAGAACTTGAACCTATACAAACTGGTCCTAACTCTTCACCTACAAAAATATTTTGTGATAATTGGGGGTCATTAGATTCTACACCTCCTTCCCATAATATTTCCAAAATATCACCCTCATGGTCCAAAGAGTCATACAAACAATTCCTTTAAAAAAAAATTCTAGTAGTCATTGGAGTTTTACACCTACCTTTAAAGGAGGGTATGCAATATCCCAATCTCAACCCAAACAACTTTGTCTTCCATTCACTCAACTTAACTCTACCAAATCACCCCATGGTGGTGATGGGGGCAATATAACTCTCATCCCTCATGACACAATGACACACAAAATTCAAAAGGATTTGTGTTCTTGTAAAGCAACCAATCCTTCTCATCAACACACACTCTCCTCATTTAATTACAATAAATTTCCTCCATTCAAGGCTCATCTTTGTCCTACACTCAGTGGGGGGTAAGGGGTCCGATAGCCTTGTCCTCATTATTCACTTTCCGCTGTCTCTTTTGACTAGTTGTTAACCTTTCATGAATGTATATGAGCAAGCTTGGGATGCGGATGACATGTCTTAAGATTGACTTGCATGTGACATACTACCCTTTCTTCATGACATAGATTATCGAAAACATATGACTTGGCATAGGGCTTTCCGAGCAAGCTCTCATGTCTTCTTCTTTCTTCTACTTTAAAGCAATTGCTCATAGTACGGGTGCTCGCAACTGCTTTAAAGTGGGGGGCATACATTACCATAATTCATTTACAATATTTGTCCCTAGTGTATCCTTGTCATTTATATGATGTGTTTATTACTTTGTGGATGACATTGGGTGTAATGTCCTTCATAAGTGTGATCTTTCTTAGAATATTACATTCCTCTTTGTGCTTTCATGCGACACACTACATCCCCTAAGTTGTGAATATACTATCCTTTGATTGGTCCTCTCTTGGAGACATTAGGCACAATGTTCCCTAAGTGATTGACCTTGCATAAACTAAACAAGACTCCTTTGAACATCTTTTCACATTCTACATTTTACATGAAATTTTAGCATTTTTACATTTTGCATTTATTTTCTCCACCTTGCATAACACAACTGGCATGACTGTGGCACCTTTGTCTTTTTGTTCATTTGCATTTTTCTTTTTGGTGCCTTGTTAAAGTTATCAACGGGTATAACTTTGATATGGTTGAATGGGAAGCCCACCTAGCAGCATGACTTTTCCCTATAGCCACTTTTGTGTTTGTGAGTGCATACCAACTAGCGTATGTATCTTACTTTTTGGGCTTTCTCACCCCGCAAACAACTAGTTCCATGGCCCCAGAGTGAGTACACATTCTTTTTTTAAAAAACAATCGACCAATATCTCATCTACAACTAGTTGGATAGATGATCGAAGCTTGATGCATCTTTTCAACTTTCTTTATTTTGTCATTGCATGATTTTGCATCTTGATAGCTTGACTTAGGATCTTGGATCCAAGGGGCTTGGCCACCTCCTTTGATCTTTTTCATTCTTTGTTATCTGCATTTGTACACTTGGATCTCTCTTCAATGTCTACTTTAGTGTGAGTTTGAAGTAAGTTCATACTCTCACTAAAGTGGGGGCTAAATGTGTCAAAGAGAAATGGACCCTTTGCTTGACATGGGATTAATTCATGATAAATTGACTTAATGGGGCCTTGATTCAGGTGTTGTGAGGCATTTTATGCATCCACACTAGGTCTTGGGCCCTTATAAATTGAATATCATGCTTTTATTGACATCTTGTAAAGGTGTTGTAAAGTCTTGTAATGGACTTTCACACTTTTCTAGACTTAATTAACCTATTTCACCCTAATTCGACATTATAAAATATATTTAAATACATCCTCACATTAATATCTAAATATTCTTTATGTAAACTTAATGATAAACAAGTGTTGTAATGTGTCTTGAATATTCACATTGGTTTTTGTGCCCTTCTAAGCTACGTGGACCTCATTTTAGTGTTGTCCCAAGCCCTATTTGACATTTATATCATCAAATAATAGTCCTATATTAACCCATATTGTTCATCTAGAGGCTTAAATTGATCAAATACTCGACAAGATGGCATTTTAGACCTTACTTCCTAATTCCTTGGCTTCTTAGTTGTCAAATTGGCCCTTGTGGGACCCATTCACCATGCATGGCGATTCAGTCCCATCCAAGTGGGACCCATTCACCATGTGTGGTGAATGAGTCCTATTTGGCCCCCATTTTGACCTTTGAGTGGGAAAAAGTGAAATTTAAAGTTTATTTTCACTACATGTCAGCCTATGATGAGGTATAATGGGGTACTAAGGCACAATTTTCTATAAATAAATATTTTTTAACCTCATCTATTCCTCCAACAACTTATTTTTACATCTCTCATCATTAATTCATCATCTATTTTCTCATCCAAGTCAAGAAAGCTAGATTTTCTTCATTAGAAGTCTTCAAGTTAGATTTCTAAAGCATTCAAGGGTTGAATCTTCATGTTGTGTTGTGGTGTATGGTGAACCAAAGGTTGCTTGCACAATCTCCTAGAAGACCTTTTCACTGTCTCCTTCCTAGAACCTGATACCAATGGGTTCTTGTTGAGCTTGGATGATTAACCAAGTCCTACTCCAACTCTTCTCAAAGAGTTTTCCACTTGTGCTTTACCTTTGGAAGACAAACACCTCTTTTGAAACTGATACACTCTCTTGGACTTAGAAGAATCTAAGTGCCAACTTCATCATCAAACTTGAACTGCTTGTAGGGGTGTTGTAGGTACTGTCATCATGCATCTCACATCCAAATAGATCCATTTTGGTTAGTGTTCAATCTTTATACTACCCGCTTTCAAGGAATTGCTTTGGTGAGGCCTAATTTCTAGTAGCCCTTACCAGTCACTTTTCTGCCTTTCTTGCTTAAACTTGTCAAACAACCTAGCAACTAAACTTCATTTCCAGACACCCTTTTGGATCCTTTAAATGTTTCAAAGGGTGTCAGACCCCTGTCTCATCCATACAATGGATTCCTACTATCAAGGGTAGAAAGGGCTATTAGGCCTATTTCTTAGGGTTTCAATGCTCTCCTACTAATTTCTCACACACATGGATTGGTCAAGTCTCAATCCTTCTAGTTTCCTTATGTTAGGTCATGTCCCACCTGGAACTATACTTCTTCCGTATAGTACTTCCTTTCCCCTACCTAAGTTCTTCACTTTTCTCAATCAAACTCCTAATCGGACTGTCCTAGCTCGCCTAGGGTTTGAGTTTAAAAATACTTGCTTGGCTCTTTGGGATTCCTACTGCTAAATATTTATATTTGTTTGGCTCCCCTTCCATATTCAACTAATCTCAGGAAGATCTCGTGGTCAGTGTTTATGGGGCATCCATTCTAAGTCTAATTGCTCAAAACAGAGAAAACAAACCCTCTACAATCTAATTTATGAATTCAAAACAACAAATCTACTCTAAGAAACTTGACTACAAAAAGAAAAGGCTCACAACTATTGTATAAACATAGATCTACTAACAAATCAACACTCCTAATTCATCTAATAGCACTGTCACACAAGAACACACGGTATACACAGAAAATGCAGAAAATTCTCTGTTCCTTCAATTCAAAAACTTGCTTACAATGCATTCTAACTGCTGTCTACGAGCCACCACACCTGCTTAGATTTCTTTTCCATGTTTCAAGGGAATTTGATCGATCCCATGCTCTTGATTTTTAGGGAATCCAATGATAACTAAGTTGCATGCAACCTAACAATGTTGTCATGCAACTTTGCAACATTCTTGCAACTCTTTCCATCATCCCACATCTTAGGATCTCAATCTACTTGATTCCAAGCCAACAACTCCCCTAACTACCTCTTGGCATCTTCTAACAACAAAGATGTGGTTATAACACATTTAAGGCTCAACCTTCCAACATAAGTTGTCTAAAGCTAAATAAAGCAACATTTAACAACAATGATTAACTAAGATGACTTTAGTACTAATGACTAACTCACCACACACAAACAAGACCTTCTAAGGTCCAAATTAAACACACTAATACCCTGACTTGGCTAAGGTCAGGTACAAGCCAAAATTGATGACAAACAAAATGGAGGTTAGCCTAGGTGCTCCTGCACCATCCTCCCCAAAACAAAAGATTTCAATCCACCCTTGGATTGAGCAAGTTGAGATCAATACCCAACTTCTTGAACTCTGCCTCCTTGATCCACACTACATCAGCATCAGGTTGGCCATGCCTTTTAACCAGATGTTCTTTGTATTCTTTAGTTCTAGTCTTTTTATAGACCCTAGTATCCAATATCTTGTCAACTTGTTTGACTGTAGCAGAGGGCAGTTTGAGTTCTTCCACATCTTGGATGACTTCATGGAGGGTCTAATCCATGTTTGGTGGTGGTCCTTTGTAATGCACCAGATCTACAATGTTGAAAATAGGGGACAGTCCACTGTCATCTGGTAACTGCACCTTGAAAGCATTGTTTCGATATTTCTCCAAGATAGGACAGGGACCTATCCTCTTCATTTGCAACTTATGAGGGACTCCTTTCTGCAGTCTATAATTGTTTAAATGCACCATCACTAAATCTCCAACATGGAACTGCACTTCTCTTCTATGCTCATCCACCTTAGTCTTATGCTTCATGGTTTTTTCTACCAATGTTTTTCTGACTATGTCATGAATCTCCTGCATTGCATAGGCAAAGTCATCAGCATATTCACTTCCCTTAACTCCATCCTTCAACTCTCTCAACTCATAGATTCCTCTAGGATGTAGTCCATAGACAATTTCAAAGGGACTCTTCCCTGTTGATCTGTTCACAATGTCATTGTAGGCGTATTCAGCTTGCCCAATCAACTAATCCCATTGTTGACCATATTCCTTGGTTAAGCATCTTAAGAGATTTCCAAGTGTCCTATTTACAACTTCGGTCTGATCATCAGTTTGGGGATGGTATGCAGATCCAAAGGATAAATTAGTGCCTAATATTTTCCAAAGAGTCTTCCAAAAATGACTCATAAACTTAGTGTCTCTATCCGATACAATGATGATTGGTAATCCATGAATCCTTACTATCTCTTTGAAGAAAAGAGAGGCTATTTGACTGGCATCATTGGTTGTTTTACATGGCACAAAGTGAGCCATTTTGTTGAATCTGTCCACAACCACATAAACACTGTCCATGCCTTGCCTTGTCTTGGGTAACCCAACTACAAAGCCCATACTCAAGCATTCCCATGGCCTAGTAGGGATAGGCAGTGGTTGGTATAGGCCTGCATTTGAAGAAGTGCCCTTGGCCTTTTGACACACCACACAACTCTCCACATACCTCCTAACATCTAGGTTCATTCTTGGCCAATATTAAAACCTTTGGACAAGTTCTTGAGTCTTGGTGATTCCAAAATGACCACTCAATGCACCATTACGCTTTTCTTGTATCAAGTTTTCCCTAATAGAACCTCTAGGAACACATAGCTGATTCCCTTTAAACAAAAGATCACTTTGCAAAGTATATTCAGCATATTTACTATGAAAATGATTCTTGTATTCAGCACATACCTTATAGATGTCTGCAAAATCTTCATCATCTGCATATAGATCCTTGAAATGATCTACCCCAATGCTTTTCAACTAAATTTCCTGAATTGTGAGGACTCTTCTACTCAAGGCATCTACCACCTTATTGAGAGCTCCTTTCTTATGCTTGATATTGAAGGTGTAAGCTTGCAAGTACTCCACCCATTTCATGTGTCTGTGACTCAACTTCTCTTGTGAATTCAGGAAACTGAGTGCTTGGTTGTCTATATACACTATGAATTCCTTGGGAAGCAAGTAGTGCCTCCATTTTCTTAAAGCCTAGACCAATGCATACATTTCAAGGTCATACTTCTTCTTGGCTTCACTTAACTTCTCTGAATGAAAAGCCACCGGTCTACCCTCTTGATTGAGAACAGCTCCAATAGCTACATTGCTTGCATCACACTCAATGGTGAATAGCTTCTCAAAGCTTGGTAACACCAAAACAGGTTGGGTAGCTATCTTTTCCTTCAGCAACTCAAAACTTTTGTTAGCTTGCTCATTCCATACAAACTTAGTCTTCATTCCTCCTTTTATTGTATCCAACATAGGAGCACAAATAGCACTAAACTGTCTTATAAACTTCCTATAGTATTGAGCAAGACCATGGAAGCTTCTTACCTCTGTTGTTGTCTTTGGAGTAGGCCAATTGAGGATGGCTTCCACTTTGCTGCTGTCCATCTTCAAGTTGCCATGTGATAGCACAAATCCAAGGTACACCAGCTCTATTTTGATGAACTCACACTTTTCCAAATTGATCTTCAACTTCTCCTCTTGCAGCCTCTTGAAAATCAACTCTATTTGTTGAAGGTGCTCTTCTCTTGTTTTGCTATAGATTAGTATATCATCAAGATACACCACTACAAATTTTCCAATGTAGTCTTTGAGGATTTCATTCAAGAGTCTCATGAATGTGGAGGGGGCATTAGACAGTCCAAATGGCATAACTAGCCACTCATAGAGACCCTCATTGGTTTTGAAATTTGTTTTCCACTCATCTCCCTCATGTATCCTAATTTGATGATAACCACTCTTTAAATCTATCTTGGTATAGTACCTAGCTTCACCTAGACAATACATGAGATCTTCAATCCTAGGGATAGGGAACCTATACCTAATGGTTATCTTGTTTATTGCCCTGGAATCAGTACAAAGCCTCCATTCTCCTCCCTTTTTAGGTGCTAAGAAAGTGGGTATTGCACATGGACTAATGCTTTTCCTAATGAGGCCTTGGTTTAGAAGTTCTTGAATCTGCCTAGCTATTTCCTCATTTTGTTGAGGTGTCATCTTGTAAGATGCTTTGTTTGGTAGAGTAGCTCCTGGTATCAAGTCTATCCTATGACTTATGGCTCTCTTAGGGGGTAATGTTGCTGGTTGACCACTACTTACAATGCCCTCATAGGTTAGCAACAATTTCTGTATCTCCCTAGGTAGCTCTGGTTTTTCAGCTGCTTTCTCTTTGCTCACCTCTCTTGGCTTGATCATCACTGCATAATCAACTCCTTCTCCTTCTTCCAAGGCTTCTAGGAATTCTTTTTCTCCAACCATGAGTAGTTTAGGACCTACTGACTGCACCTCTGTATCTTTTAGCAAAGACTGAATTTTGAAGGTTACCTTATCTTTCTTGAAAGTATAGGAGTTCTTTGCTCCATCATGCATAGCTTGGCGGTCAAATTGCCATGGTCTACCTAGGCACAAGTGACATGCATCCATAGGTAACACATCACACAAAAATTTGTCCTTGTACCTACCAATTGAGAACTCCACCCATGCTTGTTCATTCACCAAGACATGTTGACCTTTATTGAGCCATGTGACCTTGTAAGGATTATTGTGGGGTATCCTTATCAACTTCAGCTTGCTGACTGCCTCCTCTGACACAATATTGTCAGTAGAACCTGAGTCAATGATGACTCTACACACTTTCCCCATCATCTTGCATTTTATCCTAAACAGGGACCTCCTTTGGCTTGGCTCTTCTTTAACCGGTTCCTTGATCAAAGTTCTCCTCATCATGAGGTTCTCACCTTCCTTTGAGTTCAATGGTACTTCAAGATGTTTATCTGTCATAGTTGTCTCATCATGAATCAGGTTAGTTCTCTTATCTCCTCCATGAGAAGTACTACCTTTCTCTAGAAATCTATAGGCCGGGTGTCCCAATTGATTGCAGTGGTAGCATTTCATGTTGGTAAAGTAGTTACCTCTTCCTTGTCCGCCACTTCTTCCTCTACCACCTCTACTAGAGCTTCCTTCTTGGTGCTCAGAGTATCTAACTTCTCCTTGGGCCCTTGGTTCTGAAATTCTTCCACCATAACCTCCTCTTTGTCCTCTGTTGTCTTTCCCTTTACCTCTACTTTTGGGGTTTTGCTCTTGCTTCTTTTTGCCTCTCTCCTCTATCTTTAAGGCCATTTGATAGCATTGGTGGATGGTCTTGAAGTTCACTAGGCTCATGTCTTCTTGGATAGACCACTTAAGCCCATTCAAATACCTTGCTAGCTTGATACTTTCATCTTCAACCACCTTTGATTTGAGGCACAATTTTTGAAACTCCTCGATGTATGTTTGGACATCCATATCTTTTTGCCTAAGATTGTGTCTTCTCCTATGCAACTGAACTTCATAATCATCAGGTAGATAGGTCTGCCTTATCTTAGTTACCATTCCTCTCCATGTAACTATAGGACTTTTTCCTTCTTTCTCTCTTTCAGCTTGTACAAATTTCCACCATGTGAGAGTTGCTCCTCTCAACCTTGACTTGGCCACCTTTACCTTTTGGGCCTCTGTTATACCATCACATTCAAAGTGATTTTCAATACTCTCAATCTAGTCCACAACTGAATCAGGGTCCATTTTTCCACTGAATAGTGGCACTCCTTCCAAGGCTTTGCCACTTAAGGCTTGTAGTGCCTTCAAGAAGAGTTCTTCAGTAAGAACAGTGTCAGGCTTTGGAGCTTCCTCGTCCAAGTCCTCTTCTTTTTTCCTTTACTTCCTGCTCTTCCTTCTATTCTATCTTATCCTTCACTTTCTCTGCTGTTTCATGGACTTCATCCAAGAGCTGCTCCATTCGAGATAACCTTTCTCTTAGCAATCGGTTATCCTCCTCTTGCTCTTCTACCTTTTTAGCTAACTCAGCATTAGTCACCATGGTTCTTTCCTCTGGTGTGTTCTCTCCTACTGAATCAGTGGGTTGTAACATCAATCACAAGCCTTGATCAAACAGGAGCTCTAATACCAATATGGTATATGGTGAACCAAAAGTTACTTGCACAATCTCCTCGAATACCTTTTCACTATCTCCTTCCTGGAACCTGATACCAATGGGTTCTTGTTGAGCTTGGATGATTAACCAAGTCCTGCTCCAACTCTTCTCAAAGAGTTTTCCACTTGTGCTTTACCTTTGGAAGACAAACACCTCTTTTGAAACTGATACACTCTCTTGGACTTAGAAGAATCTAAGTGTCAACTTCATCATCAAACTTCAACTACTTGCAGGGGTGTTGTACGTACTATCATCATGCATCTCACATCCAAATAGATCCATTTTGGTTAGTATTCAATCTTTATTCTACCCGCTTTCAAGGAATTGCTTTGGTGAGGCCTAATTTCTAGTAGCCCTTACCAGTCACTTTTCTGCCTTTCTTGCTTAAACTTGTCAAACAACCTAGCAACTAAACTTCATTTCCAGAAACCCTTTTGGAGCCTTTAAATGTTTCACAGGGTGTCAGACCCCTATCTCATCCGTACATTGGATTCCTACTATCAAGGGTAGAAAGGGCTATTAGGCCTATTTCTTAGGGTTTCAATGTTCTCCTACTAATTTCTCACACACATGGATTGGTCAAGTCTCAATATTTCTAGTTTCCTTATGTTAGGTCATGTCCCACCTGGAACTGTACTTTTTCTGTATAGTACTTCCTTTCCCCTGCCTAAGTTCTTCACTTTTCTCAATCAAACTCCTAATCGGACTGTCCTAGCTCGCCTAGGGTTTGAGTTTAAAAATACTTGCTTGGCTCTTTGGGATTCCTACTGCTAAATATTTATAGTTTTTTGGCTCCCCTTCCATATTCAACTAATCTCAGGAAGATCCCGTGGTCAGTGTTTATGGGGGAGCCATTCTAAGTCTAACTGCTCAAAATAGAGAAAAAAAACCCTCTACAATATAATTTATGAATTCAAAACAACAAATCTACTCTAAGCAACTTGACTACAAAAAGAAAAGGCTCACAAATATTTTATAAACACATATCTACTAACAAATCAACACTCCTAATTCATCTAATAGCACTGTCACACAAGAACACATGGTATACACAGAAAATGCAGAAAATTCTCTATTCCTTCAATACAAAAACTTGCTTACAATGCATTCTAACTGCTGTCTACGAGCCACCACACCTACTTAGATGTCTTTTCCATGTTTCAATGGAAGTTGATCAATCCCATGCTCCTGATTTTTAGGGAATCCAATGATAACTAAGTTGCATGCAACTTAACAATGTTGTCATGCAACTTTGCAACATTCTTGCAACTCTTTCCATCATCCTACATCTTAGGATCTCAATCTCCTTGATTCCGAGCCAACAACTCCCCTAACTGCCTCTTAGCATCTTCTAACAACAAAGATGTGGTTATAACACATTTAAGGCTCAACCTTCCAACATAAGCTGTCTAAAGCTAAATAAAGCAACATTTAACAACAATGATTAACTAAGATGACTTTAGTCCTAATGACTAACTCACCACACACAAACAAGACCTTCTAAGGTCCAAATTAAACACTAATACCTTGACTTGGCTAAGGTCAGGTACAAGCCAAAATTGATGACAAACAAAATGGAGGTTAGCCTAGGTACTTCTGCACCATGTTGCAGAATTTCAAAATCAAATCATCATGACAAGGTAAACATCTCCATTGTTGCATGTTTCATTACTTTATTTCATCACTTTGGTTTAATTACCTAAAAGAGGTTTGACTAAAACAAACACCCATGCCTTAACAATCAACAATCTCTCTTTCTTGTCTTGTTTGTTTGCAAATTTAGAACTCTTGGGGGCTTAAGAATCATTCAAGATTTCATTTGAAGGTTACTCAAGTCGTATCCTTGTCATTCAAGTCAAAATATCAAGAAAAAGTAATTTTTAGGCCTAATTCTGACATTTTCTGAAGCACACTTGTGGAAGACATAATTACAGACCTAAAGCTACAAAATGAATTCCTAACTTTGCAGATCATTGCAGGAGAATTGATTCACCAAGCATGGTGAATTAGTCCCATTTGTAGGCCTAAAACTTGATTTTTCCATAATTCATCTCTCGACAGTCAAAAACCTATTTCCAGAAGTTTTCACTAGAATAGGGGTTGATTCTCGCTAGATGGCGAATGAGTCTTGTCAGACTTGAAAAGCATCATCAACAACATTCCAGAATTAATTTCCAGTCTTCTTCAACACCCCAGGTGCACTCTATTCAGTTTCATCTATTTTTGCTTCCATCTTCTTAGGTTTCTAGTCCATGTTTGCATTCTACACTGTGTTTTCCAACATCTTGTATTAGATTAGTTTGCATTCATTTATCTGCATTTGTAAGCTTTAAAACACATCCACATACTCCACATTTGATTTCCATCCATTCATACATTAGTCTTGAGTGTTAACAAAGTCATTTTTTCCCATTTTTGTCTCCTTCTAAGTGAAAAGCCCTAAGAAGGAGCTAGAGATTTTGGGTTGCCAAAATATTTGTTACAAGCACTTATGTCCATTAGAGCTCCTCATCCTAGTTCAAAACCTATCTAAGAATTTAGGTGAACCAAATCAACTTCTTTCCAATTCCACCAATTCTGAACTTGAAGGAAATTGGTCTTTTACTTTGTAACTACATAATTGGAGGTAGGAGAATTTAGAGTATCCCCAGTAATATTGTTATCAATCAGATATGCACCCTATGTTAAATTTGCAAAAACTTAATTATTTGTTGACACATGGAAACCTTCTTTAGATGTGGGTGATCTGAACGAAGAAGGAATCTCCAGAGTGAGCTAGTTCTCCAAATGATATATTCTATTCTAAATGATCTTTTGAGGGAAAGAGTTAGAAAGATAATTGAAATGAAAACTATGACTTAAAGTGATTTTCAGAACTTAATGATGACTTTGGTTTTTTACCCACAAACAGCTCTCAGAAAACAACAATACTTCACAATCCCTCATGAACACTCAACACATAATTGATTTGCATGGAGATTCAGGCTTAAACACAACATGCAACTTGTATTTATGAACTTTTTGCATCAAGAACTGCAATTTTAGGACATAACAAGGATTCTATAAATAAAAAGCACAATATAACATCAAACTATAACTACAAATGACATAAAAATTGAGAAATAGGAATGCTGCTTTATTCAACTGAAAGAGTATCAAAAGTCTGAGTACAAATTTCTTCTTACAAAACTCTTTGTTTCAGCATGAGAGGAAGAAAAAATGAATCTGAACTAAGAAAACTCTAATTTTTTCTTCCAAATATAAAAGCTCCAAAACCCTAATCCGAGCTCAGGAAGAAAGCTCTAAAAAAAGCATCTAAAACTGCCCCAAAATGTGTAACAAAAGTGGAAAACTCACACTTTTTGCATGTCCATGTTGAAAAGCACCTAAAAATAGGTCCACTTTGCTTTAAAAGAAAAAAGAACAGCTTATCCTTATCCCATCATTCTCAAATTTTCCCGAGAGGAAAAACAATCTTTTTTGCTTTCTTCGAACCGCTAAAAATAGCAAAAAAAGAATAAAACAATTTATAGGATATTGTTTTGTCTTTTGCTTTACAGTGATTTGTAGCTTTTGATCTTCTCAATTTGACCTATTTTTGCAATTAAGATTTTGGAAATCTTTGCAAAAATACAAACTTCAATCTCCATACAATTTGATTTTTCTTAATAAAAAATCATAAAAAACACAAGGGATAAAATTTATTTCTGAGTTCCAATTGATTTCTAAAAATCAATAAAATAAACCTCAGGAATATCCCTAAGGTTTATTAAGACAAGGCATTGATGAAAGGAGAAAACCCTAAGGCTCTCTAGTCTTTTGAAAATACATTCAAATGCCTATCCTAAAACTTAGGCACATAATACAAAATGAAATTTGAATATGGTCGACCTAAGTTATGAAGAACTCGGCCACCATAGCTTTTGACTTAGAAATTTGATATTTTAAAACATTTATAATAAACCCTAAGTTCGAATTAGAGTTAAGAGGACTCCAAAACAAAACAAAACCCTAAACTTTTGACCTCATTTCATTTGTGTTTTTTGAGAGAATGGTCTCTGCAAAAGCCTCCGCCATGAATTAGGGTTTCATCCCTCAAGCTCGAACTCTCCACTATTGTGCTACTTCTAAAGCATCTTCATAGAGAAATCTACAAGGTAAGTCCTTTTGTTTACAAAATTGATCATTGACTCCCATTTTGAAAGCTTCTTGTGGTCTTTTGGCCGCAGCCATTATACATCTCCTAATGTTTTTCTTGTTTTCTTTTCTTTCACTGTTGACCTTCTATCTATTCGAGGCTACCATTGAAGGATTCTTTCAAGATTTTACAACACCGATGAACATATTCTCCCTCTGCAAACTTGGGTAAGCTTTCCAATATTTGAGCTTTGTAATCTCACTTTATTTCCTACCGATAAGAAACTCAAAGAATAGCTCGATAAAAGCAAAAGAAAATATGTTTGTTTCTATTGCATTATGGGCGTAGTATTTCATTATCTCTATAGAAATAAAGATCTATGCACATTAGGGCCGCAACCATGAATAAGAACTTCATTGTATTTGAACATTTCCTTATACATTGTTTCTACTCCATTGTTCCTCCTTCATTGCAGGTCGTGGCATCACATCCCTGTGTTCTTCATTTCTGCTTTGGATAAATTTATGTTGTGAAGAGCTTGAACCATTGTTGTTTTCACTTGTATTTGTATTTGATTTCAAAACCCTAAATGGGTATTGTGGCTCTTGAGAAAATAAAATGATTTGGGCTATGGCATGATTCTCATTTCATTTTTTTGAAGGCACTTGTTATATTTATTTGAGATCTGAAACTCTCATTCTATTTTAATAGAAGAAACCCAAATGCGTTATGAAACTCCTGTAAAGAAAGATGATTAATGAAAGCATCTATTGTATCATTTCCTTCACTGGACAAAAACTTGAAACCCTAGCATAGAAGAACTCCTTTCAGTGGTTTTGAACACACAACCTAATATAGGTTTCTAAAGTTTGTAAAAGTATCACAATTCTAGCTATGGCTCATTGATACAACATGAAACTTTTATATTGTATCTTCTTAAAATAGAAAGACTAAATCCCTTTTTGCATTTTCATTCTTGCACAAAATTTAACCTGAAGCTTATGAAAAAAATGCGTCTGCATCTTAATTGATATTCATTCCAAGTCAAAGAATAGCTCGATAAAAGCAAAAGAAAATATTTTTGTTTCTATTGCATTATGGGTGTAGTATTTCATTATCTCTATAGAAATAAAGATCTCTGCACATTAGGGCTGCAACCATGAATATGCACTTCATTGTATCTGAGCATTTCCTTATACATTGTTTCTGCATCTTTTGTTGAATAAAACTCGAATGAGTTTGAGCAAGGGCATGATATTGAAGGATATTCTCCTATATGGAAGTAAACATGAAAATTTCTATGTATCTCCTTCATTTCAGGTCGTGGCATCACATCCTTGTGTTCTTCAATTCTCCTTTAGAGACATTTATGTTGTGAAGAGCTTGAACCCTTGTTGTTTTCTCTTGTATTTGCATTTGATTTCAAAACCCTAAATGGGTATTGTGGCTCTTAAGAAAATAAAATGATTTAGGCTATGGCATGATTCTAATTTCATTTTTTTGAAGGCACTTGTTATATTTATTTGATATCTGAAACTCTCATTCTCTTTTAATAGAAGAAACCCAAATGGGTTATAAAACTCCCATAAAGAAAGATGATTAATGAAAGAATCTATTGTATCATTTCCTTCACTGGACAAAAACTTGAAACCCTAGTGTAGAAGAACTCCTTTCAGTGGTTTTGAATAGGTTTCTGAAGTTTGTAAAAGTATCACAATTCTAGCTATGGCTCATTGATACAACATGAAACTTTTATATTGTATCTTCTTAAAACAGAAAGACTAAATCCCTTTTTGCATTTTCATTCTTGCACAAACTTTAACCTGAAGCTTATCGAAAAAATGAGTCTGCATCTTAATTTCTGTAAGTTTCCATCCTGCTCACAGGAGCACTTTGAAAATTTCAAAACTTCAATTGTCCAGCATGGTGTACCTATAGTTTATTTTGTTCTAATATCTTATCTAATGCACTTCTATACTTAAAAGATTCGCTCTAAGCCTGTACTTGTCACCTATCTCATGTGATATGCAATAAAGTAACTATTGTAGCAATTTTGAAATTGACTCTAGTTCCTTATACTTTGTTACTTTGACTGTCATGCCACCTCATGTTGCTTCCAGTTTGAATTTGTAAATTTTCAGTATTGTCCTCTGTATGCAAAACTGTACATACTCCTTTTGCTTTGATCCCATGCAAAGATATCTTTTTTTTTAAAATGAAACAAGCTTTCAAAAAATGTGAGTGTAATCTTTGTTTCATAATGTTGGCCAGCATATTCAAACTTAGAATTATTTCCTTTCTGTACTCTCCATGCATTGACTTGATTATATCAATGCTCTATGTCTTGGTACTCTTCATGCATTTTTATGTTCCCCTAGGAATCAATAATGAGGATGTGACCGAAATTTCTGCATGGAAGATCTTGAAACAAAAGAACTTAATCATGACATTCTCAAGCTTTTCTATTTTCTTCAGCTGTACTTATTGTTTTCAAACGAGGAATTATGTATTCCTATTCACTATCACATTATGAGCATGAAACAAATGCTTAAAAAACATGAATAAAAATGACCAAAACACTATATGGCAGCAAAGATGCAATAATTTGACAGTATTTAGTGATGCATTTCATCTTAATTGAGTTCATTGAGTTCATTGTTCACTTGTAATTATCATTTCATTTTCCAGACTTGATTGTTATGAATGAATAATGTACTCAACTACTTGATAACTGAAATCTTTTTTAATCCTTCATGAATGGATCAGATGAGCATGATATTGTATTTCCTTACTCAGCCCACTTTCATGTTTAAGGAGTAGCATGTCGAGCTCTACCCTTGTGGGAACCCGTTTTACTCCACATGCTTTTTTCTTCATGAGATGATCAGCTACATGACTTTCCCTATACCTGCATAGGAAACAAACAATGTTAGCATAAAATAATGATGTGACATTCCATTTTCAAGCTCTTATTTCTACACTTTTCTTTTTAGTTGATTCCATGCATTTCGAGGAATGAATTATATTTCTATTGGTAGAGCATGTAGTATAACTCATATCCGGAGCTCTAACAGGACTTTCCCAATTTTCTGCAGGTACGCTAAGGATCGAAAGCAAGACAAAACAAGTTGCAAGCACATCAACTAAAGATCATAACACATGCAATGATGGATATGTCTTCTGCTATTTGCTTCTTATTTTTTTTCCACCTTCAATTGTAGAATTTATTTTTCACAATGAATGGAATCAACTATCACCACAACTTGTGTGGATCCTTTAGTTTCTTCTTTCATTTCCATTCTGAAAGAAATGCATCAAAATGAAAATTTGTACCATCATTTGTATTTGCAAACAAATGAAAATTGTAATGTATAAGCATTGTGAAATAAATAAAAGTAATTGTTTTGCCTTATCATTTGTGTACTTTTTTTCTGTATTTCACTTATGCTGCAAAGCATTGAAAAATAATTTTGAAACTCTATTCACTAAAACAACTTGCATAACTAGAGTTCCATAAATCTGATACAAACAACAATTTAAACACATGCAAAAATTAACTAAACTTCCACTTTAGGATAAATCCAACTAATCAGCTCTGCCAATTGAGTTGTAGTGAAAATTGGTAACATTTTGGTGATTTTCGCTAAATGCTTGCCTGCTAAGCATTAGATTAGTTGTCTTAATACTTCATTGGGCGTTAAGTCAAATCTGCCCCTTCATGAAACTCATAAATTTGAACAACACTCCAAACAGTAGCAAAACAAAACCAAACATAACTGAAAGCAACTAATAGGCCCTGATGGCCAAATAAAACATGCGCATCAACGCTTAGGGAAAACAAAACTACTGAAGGAAATGTGTGTGAAGCACTTATTTGTAGCAACTACTCTACCTTACACTAACTGAGGCAAAAACTATTTAAACAAAGCCATTAACTGGTTCAAAAAAGTAACTGCTCCTCCTTTGCAATCTGTATAGCTCAATCAACCTGGGTGGCAATTAGACTAGTTATGTTGGTTTTGAGAAGCTATGGAATCAAAACCAGTAGCATGACTATGCAGATATGGTTGATATGAAGATGGATAAGTAGGATTTTCATGATATGGTGGATGGTATCACATACTATCATGAAAAATTGACATGCTTGTAATTCAAAGGCTAAAAAACAAGAAAAAAAATTAGAATATTTTAAGAGCATACCGATGCTTGATCATTCTAAAACCAGAAAAAGTTTCTTGAAATTGCCATGGTGTTTGATGATTTTTCCTCCAAAGGTTGATAATACTAAAGAAAACACCCGACCCTTCAGTAGGTGCACTTCTACGTGTTGTTCACAGTAGATTTGCTTGAAAATTAGAGAACGGAGTCGCTAGGTATGTTATTTTCCACCTCCAAAGGCTAAAATTTTGTTGTGCATACCAAAAAAGTAGCTTAAAATATTGATGTTTTCCTCTGAAACAAACTTTCAGTGTCCCACCGGCTATGCCAAAAACTATTATCAATCAGATATGCACGCTATGTTAAATTTGCAAAAACTTAACTATCTGTTGACACATGGAAACCTTCTTCAGATGTGGATGATCTAAACGAAGAAGGAATCTCCAGAGTGAGTTGGTTCTTTGAATGATATATTCTATTCTAAATGATCTTCTGAGGGAAAGAATTAGAAAGATAACTGAAATGAAAACTATGACTTAAAGTGATTTTGAGAACTTAATGATGACTTTGGTTTTTTACCCACAAATAGCTCTCAGAAAACAACAGTACTTCGCAATCTCTCATGAACACTCAACACATAATTGATTTGTACAAAGATTCAGGCTTAAACACAACATGCAACCTGTATTTTATGAACTTTCTGCATCAAGAACTACAATTTTAGGACATAAATTTTAGAGTAATAAGTTATTTCACTTAATTAATTTAATCATATTGGTTAATTAATTAAGTCACTTATCACTTTAGTTACTTAAGCTAAAACTAGGCACATTAATAATCAATTTTTTATTAATTATTAAGTGTGCACACTAGGTTTTCCCTTTTAGGTTCCACTTTAGGGTTTCTTGATCTCCTTTTATAAGGATTGATCTCATTGTAATTATTAGAGGAGAATATTTGTAGCTTTCATATCTTCTTGAAAGTTTTCTCTCTTCTGTAACTTTTTCTTGTTGAAGATAATTGCATATATTTGTTTTCAGATCTCTTGTGTGGAAGGTGTCTTTGTTTGTGTTTGATCCTATGGCTCATGGTTTTGTCCTTGTTTCACAATTCTAACATGATATCAGAGCATGGATTTAGCAAACCCCTTCTTGATTTATGAGGTTTTCTTCTTCAACAAGGGTTGTAGGCTTTAGATCTGAATACCCCTTGTTTTTTTTTGCAAATTTTGGAGGTGGGCATTTTTCAAAGCATTTTTGTGTAAAAAGAACCTCGCCGTTGGATCTAGAGCTGTCGAGAAAGTCAAATTTGGCTTTTGTTTTGCTTGTTTTCGATTTCAGATGCCATACCTACAAGGTTTTGAAGCGGTTACTTTGTCTCCAGATCTAGAGGGTAGCTATATTTTTGGTGTGTTTGGAGCTTGAACGGACATCACCATCATGCTCAAAAGGCCCAAAAACCCCAAGATTGCCTGTCAAATCATCGAAATTCGAGCAGTTGACCTCTAAGGCAAAAAAAATTGCTCGTATGGTTGTGCACGTGAATCGAGGTAAACATTTCGTCAAAAAAAATCATTTTTCTGCAACAATAAATTGGTTGCAGTTTTTTAAATTGTAATTTTTTATTTTTTTAAAAATCTTTAAAATTTTTATTTAAAAGTCAAAAGCTTTTTTAAAACAAAAGGCACAGGGTACAAGGTACCCTGTGCAGGTACGTACCTGTGCAGGCCTGGACATACGTACTTGTGTCCAATGGAGGCTGTGGGGGTGGGGTCCACGTGCCCCCCTTCCCACACATATATATATTTTTAAATTATTCATTGTAAATATTTTTTAATTATTTAAAAAAAAAACAATTTTTTTTCTATCTTAAGCCCACCTATGCAAATGCGGTGATGGTTGTTTGGCCATCAAATATAGGCTCAGATTTTTTCTGCAATAGTTGTATGACCGTCAAATTTAATCCAACATTGGTTTTTTCCCCTTTGGAGCTGTTTTCTTCTAGAGGTCGTAACTTGGGCATACGATATCGTTTTTTGGAAAACAAGATATCGTCGAAAAGCTGGGTCTGTCAAATTTCTAGTGGTGTGATTCTCGTTGTTTTATTTTTTTGTTGGTGCATTCTATAGCCTGTTGAATTCAAAGGAGTTTTTTTCAGTCCCGAGCTCATAACTTTTGACCCGTTTCTCCATTTTTTGTGATCTCAGCAGCATTGGAACCATTTTTCAGAGCTCTTTAGTTCCATCCATGCAACTTTTCCAGATTGTTCTCCAGGTACATTTTATTCAGATTTTTTTTTTAGCACTTTGGTGGATTACTTGGACATTTTAGCTCCTGGAAACTTTTCGTTTGTGTGGGATGACTTTTTGTTGGCTGTTCTATATGTATTTCCAACTTTTTGTCCTATTTGGACATTGTAGACATCATTTGTAAGCAATTTCTCTTTTGTAAATGCACTGAGATAAAGTGCCACAACATTGTACAAGTATATTTGGGATTCTTGCACATCACTTTGTGCCTTGTTGTACTCGCACTATGATATAAAGTGTCATGGGGGCTGATGCTTTCCATTGTTTTCCTTCATACCTTTCTCATACGTATGTGACTTTTGTTTTCACATCCTTTCTATCAGCTTGTACTTTCATGTCTACACTTTAGATGCTCTTGGTTCCTCTTCATGCACTACTTTCTTGCATTTTATTTCAGCGTACCTGTCATGCCTCTCCCTTTTCAGCATTATGGGGGGGTTTCTACTATTGGTGTTAATGTTTCCATGGTTTCGTTGGAGTGAGCTATATATACAGTATTTGTTCCTATGTACTAGGCAGATGCAGCGGCTGGTTACCCATGTATTTCGATGAGATGGATCACTTACCATATGGACACTCTTGCATTCTTATTTCTGGAGGCAACCTTCCATTCTTAGTTGATTAGTGTTCTTCAGACTATTGGTACTTGTGCCATCTATATCTTCGTTCTAGGTGTTTGCATTTATTTTCCATTTGATTCGAGTAGTGTCATTTGGGGCACTCATGTAAATTGTTTTCTTCTTGATCCTGATCATCCTATCTTCAGAGGAGGTTCTTCTTCGGCACCGTAGCAATCATCTTTCAACAGAGTTTGTAGCTTCTTCATGCTTCTGTGGTGTTCTACATGTTCTTCTTTTTCAGGACATTTCTTTGTTTGGTTGGAGGCTTCTTAGTCCTTCACACCTTGATTTGGAGGCTTTTCATTCCTTCAATCACCTTTGATCTTTTCTTGGAGTGGAATTTTCCCACGAGGTTTTCTCTATTTCTCCGCTTTATAGAGATCTTCTATTTGTACATGGGTACCTTACTTGGCCTTGTTTGTTGGGACCTATCTTTGCTTTCATGCATCTTTTCCTTAGTGTTTTAGCTACTTCCTAAGTTCATATTAAGGGGGGTGTTAGAGTAATAAGTTATTTCACTTAATTAATTTAATCATATTGGTTAATTAATGAATTCACTTATCACTTTAGTTACTTAAGCTAAACTTATGGACATTAATAATTAATTATTTATTAATTATTAAGTGTGCACACTAGGGTTTCCCTTTTAGGTTTCACTTTGGGTTTCTTGACCTTCTTTTATAAGGATTGATCTCATTATAAGTTTTCTCTCTTCTGTAACTTTTTCTTGTGTGGAAGGTGTCTTTGTTTGTGTTTGATCCTGTGGCTCGTGGTTTTTTGCTTCTTTTACAATTCTAACAATAACAAGGATTTTGTAAACATAAATCACAATATAACATCAAACTATAACTACAAATGGCACAAAAATTGAGAAATAGGAATGTTGCTTTATTCAACTAAAGGAGTATCAAAAGTCTAAGTACAAATTTTTGCTTACAAAACTCTATGTTTCAGCATGAGAGGGAGAAACAATAAATCTTATCTAAGAAAACTCTAAGTTTTTCTTCCAAATATAAAAGCTCCAAAACCTTAATCTGAGCTCAAGAAGAAAGCTCTAAAAAAAGCATCTAAACCGCCCCAAAATGTGTAACAAAAGTGGAAAAATCGCACTTTTTGCATGTCCATGCTGAAAAGCACCTAAAAATAGGTTTGCTTTGCTTTAAAAGCATAGAAAATAGCTTATCCTTATCCCATGATTCTCAAATTCTCCCAAGAGGAAAAACAATCTTTTATGCTTTCTTAGAACCGCTAAAAATAGCAAAAAGAATAAAACAATTTATAGGATATTGTTTTGTCTTTTGCTTTACAGTGATTTGTAGCTTTTGATCTTCTCAATTTGACATATTTTTTCAATTAAGATTTTGGAAATCTTTGCAAAAATACAAAATTCAATCTCCATACAATTTGATTTTTCTTAATAAAAAATCATAAAAAACACAAGGGATAATATTTATTTCTGAGTTCCAATTGATTTCTAAAAATCAATAAAAATAAACCTAAGGCATATCCCTAAGGTTTATTAAGACAAGGCATTGATGAAAGGAAATAACCCTAAGGCTCTCTATACTTTTGAAAATACATTCAAATGCCTATCCTAAAACTTAGACAGATAATACCAAATGAAATTTGAATATGGTCAACCTAAGTTAGGAAGAACTCAGCCACCATAGCTTTTGACTTAGAAATTTGATATTTTAAAACATTTATAATAATCCCTAAGTTTGAATTAGAGTTAAGAGGACTCCAAAACAGAACAAAACCCTAAAATTTTGACCTCATTTCATTTGTGTTTTTTGAGAGAATGGTCTCTGCAAAAGCCTCCGCCATGAATTAGGGTTTCATCCCTCAAGCTTGAACTCTCCACTATTGTGCTACTTCTAAAGGATCTCATAGAGAAATCTACAAGGTAAGTCCTTTTGTTTACAAAATTGATCATTGACTCCCATTTTGAAAGCTTCTTGTGGTCTTTTGGCCATAGCCATTATACATCTCCTGATGTTTTTATTGTTTTCTTTTCTTTCACTGTTGACCTTCTATCTATTTCAGGCTACCATTAAATAATTCTTTCAAGCTTTTACAACACCGATGAACGTATTCTCCCTCTGAAAACTTGGGTAAGCTTTCCAATATTTGAGCTTTGTATTCTCACTTTATTTCCTGCCAATAAGAAACTCAAAGAATAACTCGATAAAAGCAAAAGAAAATATGTTTGTTTCTATTGCATTTTGGGCGTAGTATTTCATTATCTCTATAGAAATAAAGATCTTTGCACATTAGGGTCACAGCCATGAATATGCAATTCATTGTATCTGAGCATTTCCTTATACATTATTTCTGCATCTTTTGTTGAATAAAACTCGAATGAGTTTGAGCAAGGGCATGTATTGAAGTATATTCTCCTATATGGAAGTAAACATGAAAATTTCTATGTATCTCCTTCATTGGAGGCCGTGACATCACATCCCTTTGTTCTTCATTTCTCCTTTGGAGATGTGAGATGGGGTTAGAAATCAAATAGCATAGACAAAAGTGACAACCAACACTTCTAAGCTATAAAACCTCATCCAAACAAGATAATACAATCATATGAAAGGAGAAAAATGAAAACATTGAAATAAAGCACTCCCCATTGAACTTGAATCACTTCTCTTGCTCTCCGTCTTCTTGTTATACAACTTTTCCCTCAGATTTGTTTAAACACTTGTGCAAAACCTGCAAATGGTAGCAAGAAAGTTGGAGACAATTAGCTGTTAAGCTGAAAATGGAGAAGGAAGGTTGCTTTTATAGACAACCCTTCAAATGGACGGCTGAGATTAATCCTCTAGAAGGATTCCAAGATCAATGGTCCAAAATTGATGCACCAAGAATATGCTATTCTTGGAGGAATCATGACAGGAAAACATGCAAGGACATGCAGGCTATGACAGACATGCAGGGACATGCAGGCTATGACAAGGACATCCAAACTATGACATGAAATAATGACAGGGTATCTTTGACCAGGTGGAGCTGCATAAATAATTTATTTTAAATTATTTATTCAAAATGGAGGAAAATGACAAGTGGCAAATAAATAATTTATCCAAATTATTTATTTAGAGAAAATGACAAAAGGAGCATTTAATCAAATTAATCAATTTAATTAAGGGCGGGGGCCCTAGCTCGGTTGGCTAAGTCTTTCATGTTGCAGGAGGCTGGTCACGAGTTCTAGTCTCCCCCGTCTCGTGGTACCAGAGGGTGTGTCGCACCAGCGCCGCCGGTCACGTTAAAAGTTTACAGGCATTGCAGTTTATAGGGGGTCTATACAAACCCGATTTCTGCAGCCTAAAAAATAAATAAATTAATTAATCAATTTAATTAAATGGGGAGGTGGAAATTAGACATGGTTAATTAATTTGAATTATTTATCCAAAAGAGAGGAATGAAACACAATTAAATAATTTTGACAATTATTTAATTATAGAAGAATAAAAGGTCAAATAATAATAATAATAATTATCTCACTATAGATGAAAGATAAATAATTAAATAAATAAAAAATGATTTATTTAATTATTGAAGAAAGGGATATATTAGTGACACAATTAAATAATTTTAATTGATCAGGATAGAATAAAGATGAGAAGGTGAATTAATTAAATAATTAAAAATTATTTAATTAATAGAGGAATGTTGTCAAACTTAATTGAATAATTAAAGTTATTCAATTATCGAAGGACAATGACCAAGAAAAATGACGCTTGTGGACTTAGGACATTTTTCAGTTTCTACAGGAGACATTTATGTTGTGAAGAGCTTGAACCGTTGTTGTTTTCTCTTGTATTTGCATTTGATTTCAAAACCCTAAATGGGTATTGTGGCTCGTGAGAAAATAAAATGATTTAGGCTATGGCATGATTCTCATTTCATTTTTTTGAAGGCACTTGTTATATTTATTTGAGATCTGAAACTCTCATTCTATTTTAATAGAAGAAACCCAAATGGGTTCTCAAACTCCTGTAAAGAAAGATGATTAATGAAAGCATATGTTGTATCATTTCCTTCACAGGACAGAAACTTGAAACCCTCGCATAGAAGAACTCCTTTCAGTGGTTTTGAACACACAACCTAATATAGGTTTTTGAAGTTTGTAAAAGTATCACAATTGTGGCTATGGCTCATTAATATAGCATGAAACTTTTATAGTGTATCTTCTTAAAAAAGAAAGACTATTTATCCCTTTTTGCATTTTCATTCTTGCACAAAATTTAACCCAAAGCTTATCAAAATAGTGAGTCTGCATCTTAATTGATATTCATGCCAAGTCATATAGCAAATTATTGTTTATGGAACAAAGCATATGAAGAACATTCACCTTTCTGTAAGTTGCCATCCTGCTCACAGGAGCACTTTGAAATTTTCAAAACTTCAATTCTCTAGCATGGTGTTCTTGTATTTTATTTTGTTCTAATCTCTTATTGAATGCACTTATGTACTTAAAAGATGCACTCTAAGCCTGTACTTGTCACCTATCTCATGTGATATGCAATAAAGTAATTGTTGTAGCAATTTTGAAATTGACTCTAGTTCATTATACTCTGTTACTTAACTGTCATGCCACCTCATGTTGCTTCCAGTTTGCATTTGTAAATTGTCAATACTATTCTCCGTATGAAAAATGGTACATAATCCTTTTGCTTTGATCCCATGCAAAGATATCCTTTTAAAAACAATGAAACAAGCTTTCAAAAAATAGTGTAATCTTTGTTTCATAATGTTGGCCACCATATTCAAACTCAGAATTATTTCCTTTTTGTACTCTCAATGCATTGACTTGATGATATAAATGCTCTTTGTCTTGGTGCTCTTCATGCATTATTATGTTCCCCTAGGCATCAATAATGAGGATGTGACCAAAATTTTTGCATGGAAGATCTTGAAACAAAAGCACTTAATCATGACATTCTGGAGCTTTTCTATTTGCTTCAGCTGTAGTTGTTGTTTTCAAACAAGGCATTATGTATGCCTGTTCACTATCACATTATGAGCACGAAAAAAATGCTTAAACAACATGAATAAAAATTACCAAAACACTATATGGCAGCAAAGATGCAATCAATTTGGCAGTATTTAATAATGCATTTCAGTTGAATTGAGTTCATTGAGTTCATTGTTCACTTGTAATTCTCATTTTGTTGTTGAGACTTGATTGTTATGAATGAACAATGTACTCGACTGCTTGATAACTGAAATCTATTTTAATCCTTCATGAATGGCTCAGATGAGCATGATATTGTATTTCCTTGCTCAACCCGCTTTCATGTTTAAGGGGCAACATGTCAAGCTCTACCCTTGTGGGATCCCATTTTAATCCACATTCTTTTGTCTTCATGACTTGATCAACTACATGACTTTTCCTATACCTGTACAAGAAACAAACAATGTTAGCATAAAATAATGATGTGACATTCCATTTTTAGGCTCTTATTTTTGCACTTTTCTTTTTAGTTGATTCCATGCATTTCAAGGAATGAATTATATTTTTGTTGGTAAAGCATTTAGTATAACTCATATCTAGAGCTCTAACAAGACTTTCCCAATTTTCTACAAGTACGCTCAGGATCGAAAGCAAGATGGAATAGGCTACAAGCACATCGAATGAAGATCATAACATAGGCAATAATGGATATGTCTTATACTGTTTGCTTCTTATTTCTTTTCCACCTTCAATTGTATAATTTACTTTTCACAATGAATGGAATCAACTATCACCACGACTTGTGTGGATCCTTTAGTTTCTTCTTTCATTTCCATTATGAAAGAAATGCATCAAAATGCAATTTTGTACCATCATTTGTATTTGCAAACCAATGGAAACTGTAATGTATAAGCATTGTGAAATAAATAAAAGAAATTGAGTTGCTTTATCATTTGTGTACCATTTTTCTATATTTCACTTATGCTGGAAAGCATTGAACAATAATTCTGAAACTTTGTTCACTGAAACAACTTGCATAACTGGAGTTTCATAAATCTGATATGAACAAAAATTTAAACACATGCAGAAATTAACTAAACTTCCACTTTAAGATAAATCCAACTAATCAGCTCTACCAATTGAGCAGTAGTGAAAATTGGTAAGAAATACCACAAGATCTTCTTCCTAAATCCTTATTAACCCAAAAAGATGAAAAACCTTATGATACTATCCACTATCACTAACCCTATTTATGGGCCACCAGTGCCACTACCAGCCCAATTCGCGCAAACCAAAAAACCAACTTAGTTGATTCATGTGTCTTAAGCCTTACATGTACAATTAAAATGTTTAATTTGATTAATGTCTGGATACATGCAAACTATACCTCAATTTGAGAAGCTGTGAAAATTGCCAGACTCTAGTGACCACTACCAGTGCCACTAAAATGATATGAAATCATTACAAATCTTGTTTCATTAAAGCTATGATTTTTCCAATCAATCGCTTCAGATATTCAAAAGATAAAAAATTTGAATTAAATGAAATGTAATATGTCGAGGCATTGAAAAGAGAGAAATGAGCCTTGACTCGCCACGTGTCTGTATCTAATGGTTCTAGTGTTATTCCAGAGGTTTCAATTTGCAAGTCTATTGCTTTAGAGATTTACTTCTGGAATGCAACTACAGTCATCCATAAAAAAATCATCGAATGGTCGTGGTTATATTGATTTACCTTTACATCCTTTGTGTAAAACATTCTTAAGTTTTTAAGCCTTGGTCCTACGTTCTTCCTAGGTGGTCCCTCTTTTAAAAAAAAACTTTATGCATGTGCATACTTCTACCACTTAGGTTCTTCTATCGCTCATCACCAAAATCTAACCCATCAGGTTCATTACCATGATGATGAGCCTTGATCTTGCCACATGTCTGCATATAACGGGTCTAGTGTAATTTCAAAGGTTTCAATTTGAAAATCTAGTGCTTGAGAGATATAATTCTAAAATGCAACTAAAGTCATCCATCAAAAATTATTCAAACGGTTGTGGTCCATAATGTCATGTGGTCATTGAAACTTGGAACCTTAGAACCAAAGTCTAAAGTTTTGAAGTTTTTGAAACCTCCAACCCACCGACTAAAAAGATGACCAAGAAAGACTTACAGGTAAGGTTAGGAAAAGCACCAAAACCTCAACTTTGGTGAATTAAGATAGGAAAGGTGGCAAGGACGGTGCATTTATGAAGCAAAGATTGCAGGCAGATTTGAGTCAGCGGACATGACTAGATGATCGATGGGTAATTAATATTGGTACGTGGAGAGTTTGGAAAATTATTACCTCACGGCCCTCGATTAGCGAAGTTAAAAATAGAGTAAGGCACACAATTTTTTGAAAGAGTGGTGGTGGTGGTGATGTAGTTGTAGTAGTTTTCAAATGGAGGCCAACTTCACTCTACATTCGAGGAGGCAATTAAACTCGTTTTATGGTGACGCTTATGACCAAAGATTAATGGGGATGTTTTTATTCACTGATGGGAGGTTGGTACAAAGTGTGCAGATTATTTTGGGGAAATCCTTTGGAAATATGAGGCATAGATATAGGAATAACATGGATGTATACTTATTGATTATAGCATGGGGTTTGGACTTGGGGGAATTGACAAGCACAATGAGAGAAGTGATGCAGATGATTGTGCATAGAGATTTCTTAGAAGGATGAGAATCAATACTTGAATGGGTAGTTCCAGGTGAAGGTTTTGATGATTGGGAAGGCTTTGAAAATGTGGAACTGGAAGGGGCAGAAGGATGCACCCCTTTCATGCGTTGGCTGGAGGATGAGATTAAAAATTGATGTAGGTAAGAAGCAAGGTTAGGATGGAAAGCATTGAAGCTATTTATAGAGTTGATGAAGGTGGAAGCAATTATAGCACAGTTGATAGCACAAGAGAAAGAGGAGGCAGAGCACATGGAAGCATAGGCAAAAGTGGAGGCAAAGTGTATGAAAGCAAAAGGATAGAATATGAGGAAGCAGAAGATGAAAGAAAAAGGAAAAAATGCGAGGAAGCGGAAGATGAAGGGAAAAGAAACAAGGAAATTTGTTTATGAAACAGGTAGAACTAGTTGAATTTGTAGTTTTTGTAGGGTTTTTGCAGAATTAACGCAAAACTAGTACTAAATTTTTGGCTTGCTAGGGGGTTGAACCCTATTACGGTTGTATAGTGTGAATAGTAGGAAGGGTAAGAGAATGATTAAAAATATTTTTGAAATATGTAAGGTAGTTACAGATAGTTTTGGAACTGGTTTTAGTTAGGTAGGGTTACTTTTTCTATTATGAATCATGTTTAGATGCTTCTTTGAAAAAACTATTATAGTTGTACAGGTGATTTTTGGATGGTTGATGAAAAGTAAGCAATGAGGAAAATGATGTAATCTTCATTTTCATGCAATACAAAATACTATTATCGACCAAAAAAAAATCTAATGGTTCTAGTGTTATTCCAGAGTTTTCAATTCACAAGTCTACTACTTCAAAAATTTACTTCTAGAATGCAACTACAACTATCCATCGACAATTCATCGAATGATCACGGTTATATTGATTTGCACTGACATTTCGCCACTGCATTTTTTTATTAGTTTGATATTATGTTTAATTCGCCATTGTTTTTTTCTTAATCATTTGAAAATAGGTTTAATTCGCCAATGAATTTTATTTTTTAGTTTGAAAAAAAGTTTTAATCACCAACAAAATTATTTTTTCTGGTTTGGAAACAGGTTTAGTTCACCAATGGAAATATTTTATTGGTTTGAAAATAGATTTTAATTGCCAATAAAAATATTTAAGTGGTTTTAAAAATTTTGAATTTCGCCAGGATTTTCCATAGACTTCTAGCAATTAGAAAAGATTCGCCAATGCAGATTTTTTTCATGAAAAATGAAAAAACTCGCCACTAAAATTAATATTTTATTGGGAAGTATATAAGATTCACTAGGATTTTACACCTTCGCCAAGGGGGGGTTTCTTAAAGTTTTCCTTGAGCTTGAAGGAATTCACACAATATAGACAATGACCTGGGGATTTTGTCTTCCAGGTCTACTCTAACAAAGAAAAAAATAGTTTGCTAGCTATGATGTCTCATTGTCAAATTGTAGAGGAAATACCTAAACTTGGCACATTTTCCAAATCTGTGGTCAAAATATCTCATTAAGTGGAGGACATATTCATGCAAGTTAATTTTAACATTCCTCGATTGGAGGGGAAGTGTTGCTCCAGTGGGAAACAATGTTGGAAAGGCCATTGTAAATAAACCCTCAGTGTTGTATTCATTAACAGGAGAAGAGCTAATTTCAAGCCAACATAAAATATTCTGGTCTTTTTTTTAATTTGCAATACCTATTTGATTGCTTGGAGCTCTCATTTAGCATTTGGAAAGGAAGGGATAAATGATGAAAATTTTGAAGATCCATTTTCATCATGAGCAACATTTGTTGAGCTAGTCAATGGCATTAGGTCTTCATTGGAAACTTGCTCTATTGTATGCAATAAATTGGACACATCAACATCAACATTGAAGGTAACATATTAAGAGCATCAACATCAATCTCAACATCATTGTAATATTTTCATATTGAATTTTGTATTTCAATGCATCCATGTGACATGATGTTTATTAACATAGCAATCATAATTATCGCCTTCAATAGTGGTTTGACATACTATGACAACCTCAAGATCTTGCAAGAGGCGTGGGAAAAGTTTTGTTATGCTTGAGATATCTTGAGAAAATCTTATTGTGTGACCACTATATTTAAATTGACCTCCTCTAGCGTGGGACACTTGCAAAACCAGAGCCACCCTAGCAATAAGCGTTTCTTCAACCTGTGTTAGCTTTTTTAGCAACAATGGTTGTGGGCTTGGGTCCATGCCATTTGTAGAGCTAAAGTGGTGGATGCCTTTTTTAGAATACCATCTTACACATGTTGCTAATGAACCCGACACATGAGTGTGCATCCCTATGTAACTTTCTCTACATATTTGACAAATAGAAAAGTTGGACAGTGTATTTATGTAGTCCTGAAACTGTATCACCATAGAAAGGTAGCAATCATTGAATATTTCTTTCAAGCATTGTTGCTTTCTTGGTGCAGCAGGGAGATTGCTCTGAGATTGTTTATAAGGGGCGGCATCTACCATTGCCAATGGGCACTGTGAGGGAAGATTGGCAACAGGTAGAGCCATAGTTGTGCATGGTGTAGCTAGCCTTTGCTCCATGTATTTTGTGCGGCACTTCGCACAAATTTCCTCTTTATGTTTTCTATAGTACAAATAGTTTAGTTGTTGTTTTTTACCCTTTCTAAATTCAGCAACTGATTGGGCTATGGAATTTGAATGTACTCACACAGCCTAATAGTATACATACAAGATCAACCATATTAGCATATATGAATATACATGTATAACCATAGATATATTTAAAGTACTAATTACACATAAACATGTAACAAAATACATATGTGTATCCATGTGTATATAAATGTATATGTATGGATGATCACAAAACAAATAATATAGTTTGAACATTCTGATATATAAAAATATATACAAAAGGATTTTATAGTTTTTTGTGTTAACCATTTCCACTATTTTACTATTGTTATATCCCCCGTTTAAAATAATACAATGACCAAGGACATTATGGAACGCCCACGTAGAATTTCATTGAATTCCATCACACATCACACAACAACCAAGTAGGGGGTAATATGTTGTCTTCATATGTGATGTATCATATTCTATTGTTTCGACAATAAAAATCAATCAAAGTATACTTTCCCACACTACAAAATTGAATATTGCATTTACTTCAACTACCACCACCACACAATAGTGACAGGATGCATCAACAATCGCGAAATCAAACACTTACCATTCAGCTTCTGCATATACATATGCATATACATACACATACATATACATATGCATATACATACACATACATATACATATACATACACATATACATATACATATACATATACATACACATATACATACACATATGCATATGCATATACATACATATACATATAGACTTACAAACAATGACACGATGCATTAACCCTCACGTAGGAAAACACTCACCATTAACCGCCCGCATAGGAAGGCCACCAACTCCACCACCGCCAACCCATGTAATCATGAAGCTCCACGCCCCCATTAAAAAACTAGGTCAAGTCGCCGCCAACTAGGACATGTACATATACATATACATATATGCATATACATACACATACACATACATATACATATACACATCCATATGGATACACATGCACATAGATATACATATACATATACATAGACATATACATATACATATGCATATACATATACATATACATATACATACATATACATATACACATACATATACATACACATATAGATATACACATATACACTCCCTGCACATCTATATGCTTTGTTAGGTCCACCCATGTTTGTATACACCTTAAAGCGAAGAAAACTAGAAACAATTACACCCAATTTGCAATAGGTATAACAAAAAGGAAACTTGTACTTATGGAATCAAGATTTGAAGGCCGGTGGTTCATGCCCTCAGAGCCAGAATCTACAACGGGAACCGTGGTAGATCTCAACAAATCAATATTGGGGGGCTCTAGAGACCCATCCACAAAACCCAATTCCATAGACATAGTTTTAGGAACTTTTTTCAGAGAAAAAAATGTTACAATTTGAGTTGACTAATTGACAACTCTATTTCACAATAAAAATAAAAGATTAATGTATTGCAATATCCCAATGGAAATTGGTTAATAGCTTAGAAATATCGATCTATAACCATTCCATTTCTAAAACTGAACAAACAATACAGGATACAAGAACAAGAATAGAAATGGACTTTTAATACTATCAAAACACTAGGGGATACATCAACAAAAATAAAAATGATAAATGCATAACGATATACCCCTGTATGTATCTGTTTATCTTTGAGGTTGCTTATATATGTATCCATACCATTTTTTTATTATTTTACTATATTTCTACACATAGCTTTACACATATATTTGTATATGTTGCTACCTAGTCCTTTCAACCTTTCTTAACAAAACAATAGGCTATACAACAATAAGACTATAAATGATTGAGTACATATATGCATTGAATCTCCCCTTTGTCTCCACATTTAAAAACACACACATATAACCAAATATATATATCCATATGCACACATGTATACACCTATTTATATACACATTGCTATATCTAAATAGATGTGTATAACATACTTTTTCCTCACTATGTAACTCCTCCCCTTGAAATATATGAAGAGAGGAAACATCGAGATTGAATTTTCCATCAATTATCTAGTTAAGAAGGGTATAAATTCAAACCTTTTGTTTCCTATAGGATATTGTCCACTGCAAAGTAAGGCATTACTATAGGGAACAAAATGTTTAAATTTGTAGCCCTCGCAGCCAGTCAATTGATGGAAAATTCAGTCTGGATGTTTGTTGTCTTCATAAATTTCAAGGGGAGGAGTTATTAATCTACAATTGCTCCTATGTTAATGGTTGCAACCTAAAAGATGCATAGTATCGGCTTCATGTGGGATGTGCATAGCATGCAAAGTGAAGAGCAAGCAAAGGGAAAAAGTTATGCAAACTAGCAACATGTTTTTAACTTCAAAGCTTATTAAAATATATACGCCACAAGGGGACTCCTAGCCACCTTCAAACACTAAAGTGGAATGGGAAATTATTGCTTGTGCTACTAGACAATGGAAATCAAGATGGCAGCACCAAGTCAATGCAAGCTACACTTTTTTTAGTGCTCTTTGAATGTATTTAGTTTCAACAGGGACATTCACTGCCAAGGCGCAATCAATTTTACATATTTCTTATGAACATCTTACACATATTGCACCATTAAATTCTCTATTATTAACAACATCTCAATGCTATATCATTTAACGCTATGGTTGTACTATAGAAATTTTCTCAGAAGGTAAATAATACTTACATATGCTATTTTTAACTCTTTTCAAATCAAAGTCTACCTAAATACAAATAAAGATAGCATACATAGCTATTTAGATATACATGTGCATATTTAAATTGTTGTTGCATTCTCAAATGAGACATAGTTTTCTTGGTCTGTATATATCGATATATATTTCTTCCTATATGTGTTTTTTCTAATTTATCAAACGGGGAATTCAATACATATATATAGACGTAAATTCGAGCTACAATACCTGCCAGTAAATATTATAAACAAACAGAGAAATTGTAAAAGAGCTATTAGACGACAAATCCTATTCACGGTTGAGCTGATGAAAATACCAGTGGAAACTTCAATTAAATAGCCTATCAGCTAATAATATAAAGTTGAACAGATAAAAGAGCTATTAGAAAAAAAACTTAAAAGCCGCAAAACTATTTTTTTCTCCACGCTTATACAGATGTCTTTTCAACTTGCCAAATCAATTATTTAAACCCAGTTCTTTATCACCATACCTATTTTCTCTAGGCCATGACAATAATTATATGATGCAAGAATCTATGAAAATTGTGTATAACACCACAAGCTTAATTGTAAATTTGAGCTACATTGCTTGCCATTAAATATTATAGAGAAATAATTTATGCAACATACCCATGTAAAATGACTTGTAGCAAATAATTGTCATTCTAACACCTCTTATACAATTTCTCTATTTCTCTTCAATATTTATTAACAAAGAACATAGCTCCAATCTTGTATTAGTATGTTTCATGATATTCTTTTTTTCCTGATCTGCTTGAAGCTCCCTGAAAGAAACTACCCAGGTTTGTTT
>VDFB02006227.1:0-26116 GCA_007258455.2 Sequoia sempervirens | reverse complement strand
CTTTTTCTTCATTTCAGTAACAAGGGAATTTATTACAAAGGGGCATGGCACAAGAAGAAAAAAGGTGCCACTAGTGGCTCTAGTTGGGGATGCATGCTTCAGTGGAGGATGTCAAGATTCTAGATCTCTGAGAAAGAAAACCATGCCTTATCCATTGGGCCCCGAGAATTGCCCATCTTCAAATTTTCACTTGGTGGTCCCAAGCTACCAAAAGGAAGAACTAGTGCTTGCCTTTGTTGAACACTAGCCTATCAAAGGAGCTGATGTCCTTCAACCCAAAATTTACTTTTCCACACCAAAGTAGAAAAAGTAGCCTCTTTCCTACAAGAACAAACACATGGTTACCCCCGAACAAGTCAAAAATTGCTCCATATTTGAACTTGCTACCGCATGGTAACCACATAATGTAGGCCACCTCACTGCCACACACTACATTTTTTGATTTTGTACTAGTTGGCAGAAACTAAGAATTTTGATTAGCACCACATGGAAACCATGACACTTTCATGCCTGCTAACTGTTTCACATGAATCAAGGAAAAAAGAAAATGCCTCCAATTCACATGGAAAAGGAAAATATGTCTCTTCATCATGTTGACTTGCAGAGAGAAACTCATCCTCAAACAAATCAAATTGAAAACTTTGAAGCTCAAGCACATGAGAAACATGAGCAACCAAAAAATCACCAACTTGGGGAAGTTGTTGTTGCTCATCATCAATGCAGGATGCATGTTGGGTCCAAGTGAAGTGCTCAAACTTGCATGCCTGCTAACTGCCTCACATGAATCAAGGAAAAAAGAAAATGCCTCCAATTCACATGGAAAAGGAAAATATGTCTCTTCATCACGTTGACTTGTAGAGAGAAACTCATTCTCAGACAAATCAAATTGAAGACTTTGAAGCTCAAGCACATGAGAAACATGAGCAACCAAAAAATGACCAACTTGGGGAAGTTGTTGCTCATTATCAATGCAAGATGCATGTTGGGTCCAAGTGAAGTGCTCAAATTCATAAACATTAACATCCATACCATGAGAATCCATATCTTCATCACAAATGAATGTCTCATACTTAACTTCACTCAAAGCAAGGACCATGGATGATTGACACATCTTGGGGTCATCTATGCTAATGCAAACCTCATCAACACATTCATTCAATTGATGAGACACCTTGTATGAAGAGCTACACTCTTCAAATTGTCTCTCTGTTAACATAGTAACTGACCCAACTAACAAACAAGAAATAAATCTTAAAAGAAAACTGAATTCTTATCAACCATCAGAACATGGATTAATCACTGTTTAACGTTTGAAACTTCCACTATAGTTCCATGATAGGAACTAACAAGAAAAAAATACATTAAAAATAAACATATTTATAATACAGCCAAGAAAAACACCTTTGAAAGAGCTGTGATTTGAAGTTTTTGATATTTGAAAACTAGGTAAAAAATCACTTACAACGTGCCTCGACGTATGTTTGTCAAGTCCAATTCTAACAGAAGCAAAGCTACCGCATGTAAGTAAGTTATTTCCTATTGAGCTAAGGGTCCTAAAAGTGGTGGCAACATCCCCTTTAACCCCACATCTGCAGCTAGAATCCATAATGAATCTTGGCCGTCAATCAACCAGTTGATCAAATCTTATACTGTATATGTAGATGAAGAGGCGGCTGCTAAGTGCTTGTTAGTCAGAGGTTGATGGTTTGAATATGTTTGTCTGAGTCTCTTTTATTTGAGTTAGATTATATTTTGAAAAGGCAGGTTCCAAATTTAAATTTAATTAACTGTCATATTAAATGCTACAGTAAATCGGATAATAAAAAAATGAACCCATTTCCTACATTAAAAAATTATACATGATCAAATCTCATAAAATTTTGAAGAACGGAAAGTACAAAAAATTAACAGAAATTTCTGAATTTTTAACCCGACTGGTTGTACCTACTAAACCTCGGGTTTGGTATGAGTGGCCAACACGGAACAATCGAAGATCAGGTTAGTACACGGGTCTACAAGTTTTGGGTTTGGTACTCAACATGTTATGCTCTGGACTTGTTAATGCTCTGGTTTGAACTTTGAAGACATAATGCCTATTGAGGGAGAAGAAATGATGCCTCTTTTGCACGCAGTAGTTGTGTCGTGTCCTGGACAAGGCCATGTCAATCCACTGATGAATCTTGCGGAGCTGCTGGCCATGCGAGGATTTTTCATAACCTTTGTTACTACTGAATGGATGGATCAGCGCCTCTTAAAAGCAGCTTCCAAAGATGCAGCTGCTCGTGACCGTGAGATTCAAGAAAGGGGCCTCAAATTTCGGTTTTTAACTATCCCAGATGGCTTACCGCCAGAATATGACCGAGCTTCCGATATTGGTGACCTTTTCCTTGCGCTGCAAAGTATGGGCCCTGCTTTGGAAAGTGTGTTAACTGCAACAGATAAATCTGTACCGCCAATCACTTGCATTGTTTCGGATAGCTTTTTATCCTGCACAGCAGAGGTAGCTAAAAATCTTGGGGTGCCCAGAGTTCTTTTCTGGACTAATATGCCATTATCCAGACAAACGCTAACTTTCTTCTTTCTCACGGCCTTATTCCTGTCAAAGGTACTTATCTTATAATCACATCTTATTGTGTATTATTTTCTGGTGCACGGCAGGTGTTAAAGGAAATTAAATTATATATTTTTTGTATTTTAGATAAGCAATTTAAGCTATCTTGAACTTAGCGTAACTGTATAAATTCTTCTGTGGAAGATCCATAATAGTGTTTATATTATTCACCCAATGTGCTCAAGCTCAACTCAGTTTTAGTGTTTGTTGCTTGTACATCCCGCAGTAGTGCTTCAAAATTTTCCATACTTCAATTTCGGTTGATTATATGATATATAGAGATGCTACTAATGTGCCTTCCAGTTTCAATATCTCTGAATGTTCAGTGCAGTCTAAAATTAACATCGGGTCTATTAAAGATTTCAAAACTATTTTAGTGATGATGAATTATGGAATGTGATTTGAAACGTTGATACAAAGATTTTTGACACAATTTAATCCAGAAATTTGCTGCAATAAGCGAAAATCTATCATCACTAATTATCTCAGTATTATATCAAACATTTGTAAGATTAGGAAAAACACTTAAAGCACATTTAATATTCAGCAAAATAAGTAGCCTATAGCACACTCATTGTTCCTTGAGCTGACTGAAAGCAAATCATACCAGGAAAATAATCTGTTCACAGCATTTAACTGCTATTTGAAAAGGGAAAAACACACTCCCTAAACATAATCTAGGTCAATTAACTAAAAGAAATTAAATACTAATCAACTTAGATTAAATTTTAGTTGTTAGAGTGCCATAAATTGTAGTGGTCTGTCTTCGAATCAAAAAATCTTATAAATAGTCTCGTATGTGAATTAAAATGAAAATATTTCTTTTTATTCTTTGCTTAAACAATTTTACTTTTCTAGATCAGATTTATAATCACAATCGTATTCTACAATCTGTCATATTCTATAGAGTATAGACTACTATTCTGAGTCGTCCTCCTTCCTTGCCACTTTCACTATTATTCTCATGTGTCCCTAATACATGCTCTCTCTCTCCTCTTATCCCTTCAAAGACTTTCAACTTGCATTTCTATTTCTTCCTTCTCAAATTTCTTTTTTCTTTTGGTTCCTCTTTTTTTTTTCTAAAATTTTATGACCTTTTTCTTGTTGCTCATGTCTATTTTTTCCTTCTCAATTTTCTTTTTTCTTTTGAATCTTCTTTCCTTTTTTTCTAAAATTTTATGACCTATCCCAAACGTACTATTTTCTTCTCAAAATTTTAAAGACAAATCAAATGATTTAACAATGCAGACTTAATTATACAAAAAGTATATCATTTATAACTACAAAAATACATTAGAACATTATTCTTACCTTTAATTAAACAAAAACTAAAGCAAAAAACCAAAAAAAACTTCTTCGATATTCAAAAGAAACATCTGGTGTGTGGGGGAGAAATGCTCATGAAAACTAAATGTGCCAGGGCTAATTGAGCTCTTTTTAGAGATTTTCTAATATTTTATTTTTATTAAAATGTGGTCTGTATGAATTAAAACAAATGCTTTCACAAAGTAAACTTGCTTACCACGCCAACCTTTCACCTGTCCTCCTAATTTCTCATATCCTTCCTGCAAATTCTTTATTTAAAATCATACTCTGTATTAGTAGTAATATCTATCTCTGCACATTTTGTCCTTATCATAGACCTTGTTTATAGTAAGAAAAATAAATTAACCACCTCTACAGTCGGCGATTTTATAAGGTCCTCTGTTTCTTCAAACAAAAATCACAACTCGTATATGATTTCTGAAACGTGCAAGCTACCATTAACTATCCTCATCGAGAGGCCTTCATTTTGTTCATTGTGGCTGGTCCGTAACAGGAAAAATGTGTTTTTAATTAGATTATCCTGTCGCTGGGTGGTTTCTAGTTGTAAGTAGAAACTTCTCTATAATCTTTTCTCAATATCAATCTGCAAATTTTTTGTATTAAAAGATCTTGAAATTTGCTTTGTTAATGGGTGGAGATTGGTTCGTTTGCGGTGATGAAGACCTTAACATTTATGTCTGGACTTCTGAGATAAGTCAATGAATGTATCTATATCTTCTGAGCATTCAATCCAATTGAGGGTTTTGTTTCTTGCTTAATATTAATAGTTTTTAGCTTCTGTAGTTATAGCATAGCAGATCCATAGTTTTGAATGGCATCCTTTACCAACTCTTTTGCATCGCATTCAGGTATGCCTCTTGGGCGGAACTGATGTGCACTGCATTAGAGTTAAATGTGGTGCCTAGAATGACCAGGGTAGGCTTACCAGCACATAGCAAGTTGTATTGCCATGGTGCCAAATGGTTCTACCCACACTTTTCTTGTAATTGGCTTTAACTAGTGGGATTCTTGATAAATGGGCGATTAGGGTTTCTTGCATCTTTTATTTTTATTTTTTGTTTTTTTGTGTATCTTCTTAAGGGATGAAATGGTCTTTGTGATGAAGAAAGCAGACGGGCGGACAGAACTGATGCCGTGTTGATTGTCTGGTGGCCCATTTAGGGTTTCTGAAAGACCTCACTGATCACCTTATGTTTAATATTTTATCCTTTTTAATAATTATTGATGGCATGTGATGTTGAAAAATCTTATTCTACTACTTCTCAAAGACTCAAACCATTCCTTGTTACAGGCCCAGGCTCATTTCAGTTTTTTTCCATTTCTTAATCTGTTCTTGAATTTCTCTGCAGAGATGGTCATGGTACCTATGACATGGGTCATACTGTTTCTTGCTCTGAATTTCGCTCCACTGGAGCCCATCTGTGCCGCCAACGAGGTTATACATTTCTCCATCTCTCTCTCTCACTCATTAAAATTCTACTACGGTATAACATTAATATTTTAGTTCACTATTTTGTATTGATTTCCTGTAAGATGGTGAAGTGGCCCTTATTCTTTTCAACAGATTGATTTCTAGATTCTAATCTACAGTATTTGGTTACATCTTAGATTGCTTATATTGCTTTTATGCCTTAGACTACAGACAATTGGTGAAAGTGAAATTTACTTGGTCAGAAGATTATCCTTGTAACCCAATCCTCCAGCTTTCTTTCTTGTCACTATCTGAATCCATGGGCTTATGAGCAATCTGACTGCAACCCAGTTCCATGTCTTACAATCTGACTGCAATGCCCATGGTAAAGTCACACTTGAGTGTGTGGAACTATTAGTTTAGCTCTAGTAGAAGTTATCCATGAACAAAGAGAACTCAAACTTCAGACCTTCCATCTGTTTCTGGGTGTTCCACCAAATTACTTGGTTCTTTCACTGTAAGAAATGAATAGAGCTATAGAAGATTCAACCATCTTTCCTTCTCTTGCCACCATCTCAATCCTTTATATTCTCTATCATTTTACTACATTAATTCTCCAATTTCCCAATACAGCTTGTCTCCACTTCTTGGAACTATCTCAATTTATTGCAACCCCTGTCCATGTTTTTCAATATCTCAATCCTCAGGGGTTCTCTCTACAGTTGTGTGCTTCAGCAGTCAAAAGGTAATTTTGAAAGAGGTAAATGAGATTTGAATATGTGATTATCTACTCTTAAGAAGACACCTCTATGAATTTTCCTGTCACTTCATTCAGAGACAAATGTAGTACATAATCGTCCAGTCTATCTGATTGCAACCTCCTTCAATTCTACGTACCATTTGGGCTTAATCAATTTTCTGATTTTATAGATTTTTTAAGAAAAAATAGCAGGCAGGTTGCGCTGTCAATGGCTTATCATTTTTTATGAATAAAAAATGTACATAGCAAATGATTGGGCAGATCACCTTCTGTTCTCTGTTTTAAATTTTCTGGAAACCTTACAGATTTTAAGGAAGATCTGTCTCATTTACAAAATTTAGTTGTACTTAGAGGTTTTCATATGTTCTATGTTATATATATAACACAACTTTGAGAACATTGAGTAGAAAGAAATTCTCAAATTTTATTTCAATTATAACAAATCTTGTAGTCAATTATGGTTGTATGTCTTAATATTTGTAGGAAAAAATTTCATATGTAGTAGAGGTGAAGACAGATGAATCATTCGTACCAGTCCTATCTTAAACCATTCCTTGTTACACGCCCAGGCTCATTTCAGTTTTTTTCCATTTCTTAATCTGTTCTTGAATTTCTCTGCAGAGATGGTCATGGTACCTATGACATGGGTCATAGTGTTTCTTGCTCTGAATTTCGCTCCACTGGAGCCCATTTGTACTGCCAACGACGTTATACATTTCTCCATCTCTCTCTCACTCATTAAAATTCTACTTTGGTATAACATTAATTTTTTAGTTCACTATTTTGTATGGAGGCAAAGCACGGGAAAACTTAGGCAATGTGAAGGACACAGCGCAATATTATGAAGGGAAAGCCCAAAAAAAACATTGGCAACTTGAAGAACACAGCTAAGAGAAAGACAAGCCTTACAGTAGAACAGGTTGAATTAATTTCTGTTGACTTCCTCATTGAAAACAGTAGGCTTAGTGTGCCTTGTCTTTGCATGTACATTTTCCATACATGTCTAACAGAGCATTTCCAACTAGAACATCTGACAAAATTCCTATATCCTTCATGCTTTTACGAATACTCTGTTCCAAAGCTCTCACTTTCGCACAGGCTGGGACAACACTAGTTGAAGACCCGTTTGTTGTGCGACTACCTCGTGAGAATACCCATGTCGACTAAGGTGTGGAGTTGGGATTTTTTAGCATCTGTTAACTGTGTTTGCATTTAATGCTTTTGGCAGCACCCAAGCAAATCCCCACCTGCTGAAGATAAAGCAACATGTAGTTCAAAGCGATGGAATAGCTAATATTGATGGTATAGTGAATGGTGAAAGTGCAATGGATGATATTATAGTCTCAATGCTGTTGTAGCCACTTCACTTATTTACGCCGAAGGCGTATCCTACTATGAACTGCACCAAACTAGTTTTTAAAATCCACGGCGGAAGCCATCTGGAGACAACTCTCCACACTCTGACCATTCATCGCTTTTAAACCACGCCAATCAACATCAAAGGCAGTTAATAACAACACTGAAGGCATTTAATAATAAGGTGTACAGTCATTCCAGTCAACATCGAATTTTGAAGTGAGCAAGCTCACTTTTGCCATCGACGGTGTAGAAAGGACTGGAGACGATGGAACTAAGATGGGCCGTTCGTTTTTTTCCCAGAAATTTGCCGCCGGTCTATGCATGATCAACAACGACCATGTGCATCTGTTTTAGACTGGTTGGAGGTTTACAGGGGCATTCCCTGCGCAGTGTGGAGCTTCTCCGTGGTGACATGGTGGAAGCTAGGGATGGACCAGGTGCAGTTTCCATGCGGAAAGCCGCTGCACTTTGGTCCCGCCATTTCCTCTCACTCGCACAACCTCGTCCTCTTGCTTCCGCACCACCACGGCCACGACCTTAACGTAGTCATTGCTTTCCGTCCTCCTCAGTTGTCCAAGTTTGAGCGCATTTTTCCGCTCTTGTTAGATTCTCATCATGATTAGAATATATGTTTTTCCCTCTGTGCTCGTATTGTAAATAAAACAGGAACTTTTTCTCCAATATAAAACGATTCAGCTTGTGCCACAATCTTTTATGGGGACCTCTGCATTATTTCATTTGCACTGATCTGGAGCTCCTGCATACGCCTTTCACGCCCATCTGAATCCAGAAGTTTGATTACCTTCATATTCTTGCCCGCTATAATGGGGAAAACGCACCACGGGATTTCCCATTGATACATAGAAATGGTGAACTGGTAATTTTTTTAAAAATTTGAAGGCTGGAAGAAGGAACTATATAATTTTTGATTCAAAGTCTTCTAAAGAAAGATTGAATTGTGGTCGGTGATTGCAACAGATTTTGTCTGGGTTGGATGTGCGCTGACTAATTTCGTTGGATTGGTTTATATCGCTAGCATTTGATAATGTCAAACCGTTTCTAGAAGCTAAAATCTGAGTGTGACCATGCTACATCAAAGAGAGGTTTTTCCTGTCATTTTTCATGGCATTAACACTGTTCTATGCATCGGCTTTAAACTTATTCTGCATACCAAATGGAAGGGCCCAAAAAACGTGCCGCATTGAAAATGAACCTCCAAATCCATTGCCTACTTTCCGAGAAGGATCCTTCACCGCGTCCTTTTAAAACAACCCTTTATCTTTCCTGAGCATTTCGCGACAAAAATTAGTTTTTTTTTTTAAATATTATTTTAATTTTAAGGGTCCATAAAGAGGGGTGTGAGTATCGGTATTAATTTATAAAAGAGGTTTTATCTAAGAAAGGATTACGAATTGAATAGAGTATTAATTAAAATATTTATTTTAATTTAAAGAAAGCTTTGGTTTTGCCCTATTCTTTATGTTAATGGGCTTGTCATGTCATTTTTGGATTCTAATTTAAATCTAATTAGTTGTAATACATTAATAGATTTAATTTTGAGAAAAAAAATAAAATAAAAATTATATTGATAAAATAAATTTATTTAGAGTAATGAATTTGAATTGGAAATATTAAATAAAAAAAATATGAAATTTAAAATAAAATAAATATTCTATTTAGTTTAAAATTTGATGATAGGAATATGTGATAATACATATATTTGATTTAGATTGAGTGAGGATTGGAAATATTCAATAAAAACTAAATGTGGAAATTGAAATAATTAAATACCATATTTGACTCACAATTTGATGATAGATGTTAGAAATTGATTTGCCAAGGTGTTCCATGTTTATGATTATGCAAAATTAAGGAGAATACAAGGTGTCATGAATCAAATTCATAATTAAAAAAGACACAACCCAAAAAATATACAAATACTCTATTAAAAACAAGTTTTCTTATAGGATATATAAATTAAAAAAATTAACCCATCAACTTAACACTTATTTATAGGACACAAAGAAAATACCAATAAAATTAAATAATTCTTGTTAATTAAAAAATCTATAAAAATTAACATATATAACATTAATATTTTTGTTGAAGGCATTCCCTCTATAAACCAAGGCAACCTAATATGGTAAATCAATAACATAGCTTGTTGGAGAAGGGGTGAAAGATGAAAAAAAGAAATCTTGGTTGTTTGTCATCATCAATATCCTTTATCTGTTTGTGCTTTTTATACCTTTTTTTTCCCATTTTCACTGTCACTGTTCATAACATTAATGTCATTGTATGCATATGCCCCAAGTAGACGCATCATGAATAAAGAGTCTCATTGCATTACACCTATCGCCTCATAAAACATAACTCCTTGTAGGCTCCACCTTCCACCATTTCAGCATGGTCGAGAATAGAATTGATGGTGGAGTTAGAGTTAGTTTCTTTACTCATGCACTTTCCATGAACCTCTAAGAGTTTTTGCCACATAAAGAAAGTAGATTTACTTTTATTTCATCATTTTAATAATATTTAAGAACTTTCAATTAAATAAAAAATAAAAAATTAAATACATTTATTTTCATTCATATTTTGTTACTATTTTTATTATATTTTTGTTTTTTTTTTATTCAAGGGGTAAACACTTTTGAACCGGAGCTATGAACCGGAATACAACCATTCAACAATACCACCCTAGCGGGGTTTGAACCTTGGTGGCAAGAACAACAATGCCACCTTTAAACCATCACACCATGCCAATACCGGCTTTTATTATATTTTTGTTATAAAGTAATTTTTTACACATAATAATACACTAAAACCAATTCACTCCATCTCTACTATTCTATATCTCTATCTCTATTTCTCTCCCTCTCCATCCCTATCTATCCATATCTTTCTCTACCTCTATTTCCCTATTTGTCTCCTTATCTAGATCTATAACTTTCCCTATCCCTCTCTATTTGTCTATATCACCCTCTATCTATATCTCTCCCCCTCCCTCTTCCTCTCTATATATTAATCTATATCTCCCTCTCCACCTATCTCTCTCCCTCTCCCTCTCCCCCGATCTTTTTCTCTCTCCCTCCTCTACTTTTCTCTCCTCACTCTTCTCTCTCTCCTCTACCTACTTCTCCCCCTCTCTTCCCCTCTACCTATATCTCTCCCTCCTCTACCTATATCTCTCCCTTTTTCTCCCTCCCTCTCTATCTCTCCCTTGTCAGCCTGCCTCCCTCCCTCCCTCCCTGCCTCCCTCCCTATCGCCTATCTATCTCTCTATCTCTACCTCTTTCCCTCTCTTCCCATACATCTTTATCTCTCTCTTTCTCTCCCCATATATCTCTATCTCTCCCTCTTTCTCTCTCCCTATCTCTATCTCCCCTATTTATTTCTTTATCTCTCCATCTTTATTTGTCTATATCTACTTGTCTTTGTTCATCTATCTCTCTATCTCCCTCTCCCCCTCTCTTTATATCTCCTTATCTCTCTCACACTCTATCTCTCCCTCTCCTTCCTCTATTTCTCTCTATCTCCCTATCTCTCTCGATCTTTAGCTCTCCATCTACCTCTCTCTATCTTTCTCCCTCTATCTTCATTTCTATCTCTATCTTCCTCTCTCCTCTCTATCTCTCTCTCCATCTCCCTCTTCCTAGAACTCTATATCTATATCTCTTTGCCTCTCTATCTCTATCTCTCTACATTTCTTCTTCCATCTCTCCCTCTATCTTTATTTTGTTATCTCTCCATCTCTCTCTACCCCTACTATACATTTAGCAATTTTATATTGCCATACACTTTCTTCATGGACTAGATTGGTTTATCTCCATCAAATCACACGTGACAATAGATGAAACGCCAATGAGGAAAATGAAATTTAGACGGAACTGTGCTGTAATTGGATCGGTGTCAGAGGAAAAAATAGCGAATGCTAGAAAAGAAAAGACTTCATTGTGCTGCTTTCACATTAATACCCGCTCTGTCAGAAATCAGATTTCGCATTAATTTGGAGAAAAGACCACAGGAAACAACTGAATGGCTGTGATAAATTTGATCGTATAGCAAGGGCTCTGATGAAGAATACACCGTTGATTGAAATTTCACAACGCATTAATGCCTGGGAGACAAAGCGCGTGCACGGTTGTGATCACTTTGGCCGTCTCCCGAGGGATCTTACACCGTCGATGAATAAATTTAGCTTGGTTCATTTCAAAGTGGAAACTTTCTCTTCCTACATTTATACATTTACAATGACTCTCTTTTATTTATATAGAAATCTTTACGATACAAACTTATTTGAAAATTTCCCTTCATAATAAGTTGAAAATTTGTTGTAGTTCTACAAAAAAAGAAAACAATCACAACACATAATCTTGAACTTTTTCGAAAACACCAATAGCATTTACCAAAATTGTACAAACTTACATCCTATTTTCCACAAATTTCCCTCTTTTGTGGCAAATTTACATTATCCGCATTCACAAATTAGCATTTTTCAATTTGGTTCCAAACTTATTGCTAACAAAATTCAAATTTCCAAAAACCTAATTATCATATTTCAAAATGCTAGCAACATTGACTACAAATGCCATTGCAGATATTCTTGTAGGTATCTCTGCTTTGACCCCTGTTTTGCAAGTTGCATCCATCGACTCCATTGAATAGGCTCACTCTAAACTTCTCAAATACTGTGTTGAACTTTCTGATGGTTTGCACACCCATCATGCTTTACTTCCTACCCAATTCAATGATCTTGTGTTGGAGGAGGCTCTAGTAAAAGGTTCTATTGTCCTACTTACACAATATAGCTCGAAGATGTTTCACAGATTTACGTACGTCAACATACTCCCATAAAATTTTCCTTCTTTAAATTTTCCCCTTGCATTCTCTAAGTTTTTCACTTTACAAAATTGCAGGGCTATCATTATTGAAAACTTTGAATTAATTTCAAAGAATGCACCAATTGTTGGTACTCCAACTCCTCTCCTGCAATCTAGAAGCTCCCTCCCATCAAGTAGCTCTCTAGCCCCAGTGGGATCCTCTAAATCTACAAATGATTCATTTGAAGAAGATGCAGAGCCTCAAAGTCAGAAGAGTATATCCTCTTTTAATCCAATTCCCTTAAAAATGGTAACCCCCAACCATAAGTATTGGACCTTTGAGGGTCGGGCCTTGATGAAATCATCAATTCACAAATATAAAAATGCTGGTATACACATTTATAAGGAGAACGTGTATTAGACATCATTCAAGTCATTTAACACTATTTTGTTTCCAAAATTACAAAACAATTTGATACTCAACCATTATGTTCACTATTACATGCAAATTAAAAAAAGTTGCATTTCAAAATAATAATTTCAAAATGACATAACAAAATACCTTTACAACTATACAACAAGTGCTCAAGATTTGCAATGACCACTTGTCGCATATAGCAAATAATTATCAAATTATATTTTTCAAATTTACTAAGGTTGACCCATTTCAAACAATATAACTATTCCAACCAAAAATTCGGCGTACCCAATTGTACACAAAAAGTGCAATCGCTAGTTTTAATGATGTTGGATAGATCATTCTGCTCAAGAATCTCAAGACTTCCTGATGGATTCGGTCAGCTCAAGTCTCTCACATTTCTGAACATGTATTGATGGTCTAATGTGGAGATGGTTTCTGATGATTTCGGTCAGCTCAAGTCTCTCACATATCTGAACAAGTTGGGTTGCTCTAATATGGAGATGGTTTCTGATTTCAGGCAGCTGTCCTTTGTATGTGTAGTGAATGCATCAAGTATGAGTAGACAATATCCTATTGCATAGTTGTGGTTTTTAGTGGCCTTGCTAGAAACCCATATTCAGATTTATATTTGTAATTTGTTTCCTGAATGTGTGAAACAGAAAATGATTCTGTATAATTTTGGATCTCATTCTATAGAAAATATAAGTGGAATCAAGTATATAAATTCCATAAAAGTCTTCTACACAGAAAGGCTCAATAATTCCTTCAAACATATCTGAACACTAATGGGCTCAATAATTCCTTCAAACATATCTGAACACTAATGAGAGAAGCAAGCCATAAATTCCAGGTAACTATATAATACTATCGGCGAATTCCATGCGCCTCCCTTGGGTGCAAGTGCTAGTTTTAGAACTCTCTAGTATTGGAAGTCTCTAGACTTCTTCAATATTTGTAGAAATCTACTTTACCTAAACGCATGTATTCAGCAACTTTGTATTGTGATATATAGAGAAAAGTAGTGTATTATGAAAAATATAGAGATGTAAATGTTGGCGGCAGCATTCTAACCTTATAGAAAAGAATTAACAGTAGTGATAGAGATTAATATTCATGTTTGATGCATTCTGGGATAACATTTCTTTACTTTAGGTGAAAACATTAGTTTAAGTATTTAAAAGAGTTGTTTTAATGTAAAAACAGAGCAAAACAGGTTTACTTTTCTATCATTGTCATTTAAGAAATTAAAAATTAGTATTAGCTATTTACAATTAAACAGAGCACATCTGTTCCATTGACATGACTATAATTTCACAGTTGGCGTAATATTAATATATAATTTTTTTTCAATATATCAGATCACATATAATAATCTATTCACAGTGTATATAATGGTCCATCATCGGTGATTTCTGATGATAAAACGTCAAATAAAAATATACACAATAACTAAAACAACAATCTTTATATTAATACTCTTGAAAGTTTTCACCTTCTTTCATGTTTTCTTTATAAGATGAAGCCCTATGATCATTTTTATTTCACTTACTTTCATGTCATGTTCTTTTCTAATATTGGTTTGCATTCTTATTGTAGAGGAGGACTTGAAATCCAGAGAAAAACTAATAACATGTCTTCCTGGAAAACTCCCACCTATCAGACCAACCGATTTACCCTCCTTCTACAGAGAACAACACATCTCTGAGAGCATTTACAGTGCCTTTCTCTACGAGTCTCGATTCCAAAATATAGCAGACTACGTGCTCGTCAACACTTTTGATGAGTTGGAAGGAGGTGAAGAGGCACAGTCGGGTCTTAGAATTGATGGATGCCCTGCTTTGGCAGTAGGTCCTGTGTATCTTCCAAATTTCTTACAGGGTAGGAATTCCATGTACAGCACTTGGGAAGAGGATAAAACCTGCATCCAATGGCTAGATGCCCAAGCGCAGGGGTCTGTGTTATATGTTTCCTTTGGTAGCATTGCTGTAAAATCTGAAAAGCAATTGCATGAACTGGCTCTTGGACTAGAGGCTTGTGGATACCCCTTCTTGTGGGTTCTCAGATCAGATATGGTAAAAGGCAAACCTGTGGATTTACCAGAGGGCTTCATCGATCGAACCAAGGGTCGAGCCTTGATTGTTAATTGGACGAACCAATTGGAGGTAAGGAGATTTTTGTGTTACTACTTACTATTTACCTTACATAAAGATGTTAATTTCCACAGTACAAAGGCAACAGTATTTTCTATAAAGGTCGAGTAATCTGATTTCATATATTTAAAGCATGTTAGATTTAACATTTAATGATTTATAGTAGTTCAAAAGCAGTCACTGCATTTTTCTATTACATTACACAATAACATCTGTGGTTATTAACTTATTATAATTTTTTAAATTTTATTACACAATTAATATCTTTTTGTTCGATCAAGTAATTTCTTTTCAATTAGAAAAACAAGTTTAATGATCTTACTCAACCATAGTAAGGATAGTAGCTCTACACTACAAATGTATAATCCAACATTAAATAAGATTGCATCAAGACAAATCCCTAAACCCAAACCTAATCCTTGGCGATTCATTCATAATGGCCCTACTTATGTATCTTTTTTTTTGGGAATTAGAGGCATTATAGTTCATGTACCAAAAATAGAAAGACTTCATCCACACCATTAGGATGAGATTTTCAATCTCAACCATTAGTTGAGCTTATGATTTTAATTCAATCCACATACAATAGTATGAGGTCAATACATTCCAATCAAGATGTTAGTTCCATGCCATCAATGTACTAGTACACAACAAACCACATAATGACCATTTCATGTACCTATCACATGCATACACATAGTGATCAGTTCATGCATACATCATGTATACACAATGTAACTAGCTTACAAAAAGGAAGGTGGTTGCAAGATGTTAGTTCCATGCCATCAATGTACTAGTACACAACAAACCACATAATGACCATTTCATGTACCTATCACATGCATACACATAGTGATCAGTTCATGCATACATCATGTATACACAGTGTAACTAGCTTACAAAAAGGAAGGTGGTTGCAACCTTACGATAAACATCTTCCCCTTAACCTAGTTCACTAACACATAATCCTTAAGTACACATAAGCTAGAAAGAGGAATGTTAGTGCATCCCATACTACATTGTAGTTCCCATCTTGTTTTGAGATTAATACCAAATGTGATGATGAGAAAAGCTTCCCATGCTATTTGTTGTCATCATTGATAAGGTCACAAGTGCAACAACATGCATCATGTAAGGCCATTAATAAGATTTTCATATCCCATTAAGTATTCAATTCATCTTATAATTGAATAAATATGACTGGGATGTCATATGGCTTTACCTCACCTAATTCTAATGTATCTACTATCAATCACCTAGATTGATTTAACAATCAAAATTTGAAGAGCCATATCCTAGGCAGACACAACACATGAGGCACACACATTTCTTTCGATACACCCATGTCAATACTTAACTCAAGATTAACCCCTAACATCAACACTTGCATGCTACTGGTGAAAGTTTGCTACCCTGATGAAATTGGGTAGCTCTTGATATTTGTCACCTAGATGCTACTAGTGAAACCTAGCTAACACTATGATGTGGTCAAATACTTTTTTAGTAGAACATGCTCACTAACTCTTATCATTCAGGAATAAAAATAAGCTTATTAATAAGCAAGTCATAGGTATCATAATTTTGGTGATCACCTCAAGATGAGTGGGACAAGCTATACAAAGAGAAAAAATATCATCTACCTATGCCCTTGTAGATTCCCTTTCTCAACTCTAGTTGTGATGACAATAAGTTAACTATCATATCAATCATGGTTAAGCATTGTGACATTTAGAAAGTACTAGAACATTGATCTAAAATATGCTATCAGAAGGGTTTACACCCTACGATAATTAATTTGGTTACATTACTCCAAATACATCCATTAAACTATATAATGGTCCTATAAGTCTTGGATCAAAAATCCAGCAAATAAGTAACACATTGAACTCGCATGAGTTGAATTCTATTTGTACACATGTAAACCAATACAAACTCCTAAAGTAATGAAATTTCATTCACTTCCTTCAATTATTATTCAAAAAAAAATATTTATGATTAGAAAATTAATTAAACCCATTATAGTAATACTAAACAATATCCTCCTTTTGAGTACATAACATTTTAGTGTATTAATGATCATAAAGCCTAGCACACATTTATCCATCATACATCTATAAAGGCAAGACACCTTACCGTATTTGGTAATACTTAACATTAATGGTCGATAGTTGGGTAAGGTGGTCATCTAGAATATTGTCATAATCTCAACACAAATATGATTACATATTACGAGTAGTCAAAGCATCCATACCTAATAAGAGTTGTTTACACCATCATATCATAATGGCTTAATCCAACATCATTATTAAATGCAAAGTTAGAAGGTTTCCTTAACTAATTCATAGCCATGTCATGGCCAAGTTAATCATACCATTAATACAAGGAAGAATAGACCTCTCTAGCATCTTGAGGTGAACCTACATCTTCTCATACTTATCATTAAGCCAAGAAACAATGCCATATTTTCCAACACAAATTTGAGAATTCTAGTTTAGACAAGTTTAGAGGCCTTCTTGCACATACACAAAAAAATAAACCACAATGATAGTCACTCTAAAATTTCATCTAAAATTGAATGGAAAGTCAAATATCGCAAGCCTCAAAGAAGTTAAGATTTCCAATGATGGATTTCCTTTTATTGACTTAGAGCCATATAGTGGGGACGTATTAATTGGAAGGGTGGGTTTACAATCATTTGATACAAATTCCAACTTTTGGATGATATAAATTTAAGAGGGAGGGACGATTATTCTTAGGAACAACCTCAAACCTTGGAGCCATTCCCTAGACCCTCCCTTACTGACTTGGGTTTAGGGGTGTCCTTCACTAGGACAATCTACATGATTACTTTCAAATGGGATTGGAGTTATGTGTTGTTCTCCTAGAATTTTAGCTATTAAGTCTAAGAACTTTCTCTTTACTAGATTAAGATAACATATACAAAAATTACACCCAGTTCTAGTTTGTCACACACATTATCGAGGCATACTCCTCGCATATTCCCAACCTTGATAAATAGTTTCCCTAAAGAGGATAGGGGTAGCTTAACCAAGGGAGATCATGTACATGAAAAAACACAATCATATAATTTCACTCTAATGAATCAATTCAACATGCTTAGATGAATCATTGTCAAGAACAAGGTTCTTAAACTACCTCTACATATAATGGCTGCATTTATAAACCACCTTTATATTTTTAGTTGGGGATTTAAATTTCACTCATCTTAAATGACTTACCTTAGAGTTCTTATAAGGATAAGTTGTGGGAATTAAATCCATATCTTAACAAGGTTCCTTGTAATAGTTCCCATCAATTAATAGTGCCTAATAGTAGACCTAAGGAAACCCAATTAAGTTCACCCTTTAGAAAAAATGTACTACAAAAATTCTAAGGCATCAAAATCTCAATTTTAAACCTCTCCACCAATGATTTGTGACTCAACATAGACATGCTAGAACTCTTATAGGCCCTCATCTTATTAATACAAATGCTAGGTCAATTACCTATGAAAAATAATTTATTTGATTGCATAGTCACATTGAGACATTTATCCTATAACCCTTAATTCTTACAAAACTAAAATAATTGGTTGAAGTCTTTGGATAGACCCCTTAAGATAAATTTATAGATTTGGACTAGTTCTCCACAACCCATTATATATTTTCTAGTAGGTGTGAAAGGCTACATTTTTTAAGGTCATCATATATGATAATTATCTATCAGCCCATGTTAGTGCTCAAAAAAGATCAGGTTGAATATTTATATACATTTAGCTCAACTAACATTAATATCCACTTTATATCAATTCTATCAAATAAGTCATATTTCTCTATCACCTAACTTCACACCAGCAATTACTATCCTTACTAGAATTCATCCATCCATAGAAATTATGCTTACAATATAATCAATATAAAATGAATTTGGCCATATTAGTGCATAAGACAATGATAGTTAAAATACCTTTGCAATGCAACAATTATGCAAAGTCCCAAAAGTCTAATTGGATTAATGGATACAATGAGCACGAATGATAAATTACCTATACAAAAACCTTTTACTAGGTAGGTTCACTAGCCTATTCACTTAGACACAAAATGACAAAATACAAAGAAATTGGTGTCATGTTACTATACCATTGAATGAATATTTCTATAGGATTTAAGGTTGTTAATCTCTAAGTTAAATGGGAAAACCCAAGAGCATTCCTTCCTATTAGAGTACCCAATACAAAAATGTAGAGGGGGACCGACTGCTCAGGGCCCCAAGTCATGGGAGGGTCTAGAACAATAGGATGCCCTAACCTACCTCAAGCTAACAAATTGTTTAAGATAGGTTTGATGTTTAAAGGGGTGAAAAGGAAGGACAACTATTCTGCCTCTTTCCTTTTGCCAACTCAAGAGTCTCAGGAAGTCAGGTGAGCAAGTTTCTAGAGTTTAGACTGCGACTTAGGTAGCTCACTGCCAAAAGACTACAACGCGGGACATGGACAATAGTGCGACACACTAGCATCTTAGTGGGACGCTGGCATTCGTGCGAATAGAGAACATAAAGTATAGTCAAAACTCAAAGAGAACCTACTAACAACCTAACAAGCATAGTTTAATGTGATAACAAAAAGAAAAAAGTAACTAAATAACATAATCACAAGAAGAATACTTTAGCTTGATCTAATCTATGAATTGAAAAAAGAGGGTGAGGAAAGTGCACCTTCCTACCCACGAGTTGATATCTTCAAAGTCTTCACTTGATGAGCAACCTACACACATAAGACAAAAAAATGTTGGCGTTGTGTATAGAGGATTGTTGCAGTCAATCCCCTACTTTTGTGTTTCCACCTCCACGGACAACCAATATTTCAAATGATAGGAGAAATGTGATAAAGAAAGGTATTGAAAGTGAAAGTACTAAGAATTATGCTAAACAACAATATGCTATTAAAACAATACAATAATGCTAAGTAAATGGAAGATGGAATAATATCACCTTCAACCACATGCACTCAAGGAAAATGGGAGAAGGAGTGAGCTCACAAGCTTGAAAATGTCAACATTTTTGCAACGAGGAGAGTGATTCCACAAAGCACCAACTTGTAGCTTCAATGGAGGCGAGAATGTTGTGAATGAAGTTTGTAGAAGTGAGAATGATCAAGTAAAATTCCAAGAAGATAAGTTGAATGAATGAGATAGGCATTTGAAGATGAAATTGGAGGCAAAGGATCTATTTGAGGTTGGTCAAGAGAGAAAAGACGTTACTCTTCACCGCCATGGACAATTGTAACACCTCTATAGATTCCATAGGCAAGAATCCTATCAGGACGACAATGCGTCACACTGGCAGTGTGCCACACAGACGTCCACGCACCATGCTAGCGTTCTTGACAGAATATCGTCCATTGACAAAAAAATGCCAAGTAGATAGGAAGCGAATGAAGGATGTGGAATTTCATTATTAGATTCAATTTTTCTAAGGTAGGAGGTATGTAAATGTGGAATTTGCAAGGGGTGCAAGTTCACGCCATTACATTTCCCCCCCACTTTAGCGAACATAAGTGTCAACGAATGCACAGTAAAGTAGAGTGAAAGCTAAGAAATGTATACCTGAACTGTTTAGGAAGCAGACTGCAATCTAACACACTCAAAAGCATAGGAAGAGGAGATGGCTTCGTAGGTACTGGATCCTAAGGAGAGTTGAAAAAATGCACCGTAGGCCCTCAAACCTACAAAAGGTGAATAAAAGGCCCTGTAGGTGCTCGATCCTACAAAGAAGGCACTCCAGGTGCTTGGTCTTGAGGGAGGCCAAATGTGAAAGGCTCTATAGAGTCTAATAGGCCTTATAGGTTCTCGGTCTTACAAGGCAAGCTTGAGGTGCTAAGTCCTCCAAGCTCGATTTGAAAAAGCAACTTCATAGGTGCTCAGTCCTACAAAGCAACATGTTAATCTGCAGAAAAAACATGTTAGATAGAAAAAAGCCATGCACGTAGACAAACAGACAATCACACAGATAGTCAACAATTGAAGGAGAAGATTTCAAAGGGGTCCCTCGGGAACCCTAAAAAAGAAAGGGGTCCACTCAAGGGATGCTTTTTTGAAAGGCATTAATATTTTTCGCAAATGATCTAGCATCAAGGAATCCTTCTGAGATATCTCTTTCATCAAGGAATTTGAAAGGAAGAATACTCCCTCAAAAGGGAAAGTTTTTAGATTTCTTCATCAGAAAAATTACTCCCTTCTCAAAGGAAAGTTTTTAGATTCTTTCTTTACGAATCCGTGATGAAAGAAAAATTCCACAAGGGGTCGTTGTTGAAGAATGCAATGTTTTGAAAAATAAGGGACTTTCAATGAGGGATTTATTGGCCACTGAATACACCTTTTGAAAATCGAAGTAGTATGATAGCTCCCCCTTAGGATGGCGCATGTTGAACACAAAGGCATGTGACATCATAAGGAGAGAGAAGAAAGTGATGTTGTGGCCTACGATACATGATGGGATGTAAACGTGGAAATGTTGTCACACACACGAGAGACAACACATAGGCACCACAACATCAAAAAACAAGCAAAGAAGAGAGAAAGATAAAAAGGAAACATAAGCAAAGACAAAGAAATCAAGAGACAGGGGGTCTAGTATTTCAGGGTTAGAACTACTCATAGATATAATATAATAATACATATGAACTGTCATCAATCCCCTACTATATTAGATCATGTGAAGAAAAGTACATGAAAAAATAAAAATAAAAAAAATGGGTCATTATGAAAGGGAGGCCTAAATGCCCCCAACACTTTGCATCATCCCTAATTGTCAAAAATCAAGGCACAAGAGAAGAATGATGTAACAAATAAAATAAGTTCACAACACAAAACACTCCTGTATCCAAGCACCTACAAGGGTGACAAGGGTCCTCTAGGAACACATTAAATAAGCTTGGGAGAAACACGACACACATACAAATATAATCTACAGATAAAGAAGAGGTGCCCTCCTAGTCCTTATCAACCAAGAGGTCATCGTTCTCCCAATCTAGATCATCATAAGGGGAAGGCGGATGAGCCTGCAAGGGTAGAATAGCAAGAGGAGCACCCTATGACTCTCCTGCTACTAGATCCAAGGAAGAGGGCCCCTCAAGGTCTTCCACAACTCCTATGAGGTAAACGCCATCGATTTTGCAAAAATCACTGACAAAGAGCTGGGACATCATCCACTAAGTCAAACACACACTTAATTGGAGTGCCATGTGTTAACTATTTGGGTGACGAAAGAGGCACTCGAGATCCACTGCCAACCTCATCAGAAGACTCGAGGGCAATGATGAACTCAGGGGATGCCGAGGCTACCTCCGTCACTAGGATGGTGCAAGCCAATGCAAAACTAGCTTCCAAAGAAGGTGATCCCTTCTTCCAACCCCCATTAGAAGTAGGGTTGTCCTCTAGCTTGCGCTTCATCAGGGGATTCAAGATCCCCATAGATGAAGTGAAAGGCGAGGAAGAAGCAAAGAAAACTACAACAGACACCATCGAGGTATTCAACATATCCACAGGCTTAGGAAAAGGTAGGATGTTTGGAAAGGACATCAAGAGAGGAGGCTCAATTGAGGGAGAAATGAAAACTTGCACCCTTTTAGGGTGAGGGCCATCCATGCTTGCGAGGGGAGCCAAAAGCAAGATTGAGGTGATGGGAACTGAAGCAGAAGGGGCAGAAGAGGACATAGCAAGAGACACCAAAACATGCGGTGTCGGCTCCCCTTCCTTCTTTTGCAAAGCAGCCTGCTCAGTGGCTAGAGCCTTCCTCTCATGCTTATTCTCACATGCAAGGTGGTTTCTTTGGCTCTGAGATGGTGTATGTTAACCTCCAAGGTTTGCTTGCACCTAAATAGAAGACCTTCTCTTTGTCTTCACTCATGAACCTGATGGCTTCAAGGTTCTAAACTGAATTAGATCATTAACTAAGCCCTCCTTTAACTCTATCACAAGAGTTACTATCTTTGTGCTTCACCTTGGAGGCTTCAACACTCTTTAAAATTGCTGTCTCCTTCACAACTACCACTTGAAATTTCAATCTTTCACACTACACCTAGAAGAGTCTAGATGCCAATCTCATTGCCTGACTTGAACTCTTTGCAGGGGCTTTGAAAATAATGTCCTCATGCTTCTTGCATCCATGAAGCTCCATCTTGCTTGGTGTCCACTCCTCAAACTACCCGTTTCCAATATTTTCCTTTGGTGAGGCCCTATTTCTAGTAGCCCTTACCAGTCCGTTTTCTGCCTTTTTCTTTTAAACTTGCCAAACAACATGTCCAATAATCTTCAATTTTAGACACCCTTTTTGGAGTTTTAAATCTTACATCAAGTCTTAGACCTTTGACTGTACCGTACATTAGATTCCAACACTCTTGGAGAGGAGGCCTAATTCACCTTGCAACTAGGGTTTCTCTGGTTCTTGAGTCACAACTACCTCCAATTGATTGATGGAAGCCTCAAACCTTTTGGAATGTAAAGGTCCTATCTTGCCCTTCCTGGGACTGTACGGATTTCGTACAGTGTTCTTTTCCCCTACCTTAGTTCTTTAATTTTCACCCTAATTCCCTAACCGGGCAGTCCTAGCTCGCCTAGGGTTTGGGTATAATACTCTTTGCTCCATGTTCCATGTTTCCTACTATCAAATATTTACAAATAGCTGACTCTTCTCCCATATTCCACCAATCTCAGGAAGACCCCGCGGTCAGTGGCTATGGGGGAGTCATTCCAACAGTGACTGTTCAAAACTACAATTAAAATGCTTCCTAAACTCTAATCGATGAAGTCTAAACTACAATTTTATACTAAGCTACCTGTACACAGAGGGAAAATGACTCAAACTATACTAAGAACTCCAATGCAAGGTTAAAACAGTATTTACAAAGTCTTTTACTTCACTGTCTCCAAAAACTCACGGGCAGACATAGAAAATACAGTCATAGTTTATTCCTTGCAATACTAAACTTAACTACAATGCCTGTATTCTAAATCAATGAACTATCTACAAAATAACAGATGCTAGAGCATGTTAAGGAAACTCTAATCTAATACCAAATAGGGCATATAGTTCATAACATCACGGTTGTCAGAAAACACACAGGGTTTTCAAAAATAGAAAAATATACAAGAATTTGCTCACTGTTTTTTTATTCCTCTCCACCAAAACTGATTACAATGACTCACTCCTACTTGTTACGAGCCATTCCCTTATCTTGAAGTCTTTTCCACCATGCAAGGGAAGATTGCTCGCTCCCATATCCCTGATTTTAAGGGAATCTTAAGACCACTAACAGTTACATGCAATCCAAGCAATATTGCCTTGCAACTATGCAATATTCTTGCAACCTCGCCATTATCCTTCTTTTTAGGATCTCCAACTCATTAATCTCGAGCAACCATCATCTAAACTGCCCTTGGCATCTTCAGATAATGAAGGTATGGCTATGACAAATTTAATGCTTTAGATCCTAACATTTGCTGTCTTAAGCTAAACAAAGCAGAATTTAACACTAATGATAACTAATGAAAGTTTTAGTCCTAGTGACTAGCTCTTCCCACACAAATGCAAGACCTTCTAAGGTCCAAAACAAACATACCAAAATCCATGACTTGGCTAAAGTCAATACAAGCCAAAATTGTGCACAGACTTGGTGGAGGTCAGCCTAGGTGCTCCTGCACCATGAGAGCTAGAAGTTGCAACTTGAGGAGGAGTAGGAGGCTCTTGTTTTGTCATCAGAGTATCCATCACAATCGTTGCCAGTGGAGGGAGTGAATCCTGGATAGAAACAAGAGGAAGGGATGCAGAGAAATACACCACAACCAGTGGAGAAGCAAAATCAAGCACCTTAGTGGCGAGCCTCTTCCCATTCGCTACCCTGGGGGTAGGAGTAGTAGGAGGACGTGACAACCGAGACGTAGAGGTGACTCCATGGGGACCCTTCCCCTTACCATACAGGATGGACTAAGGCATCATGGGGAAGAAAGGAAGGTCGAACACTTGACGCTTGGCCTTCCACCAAGCTGGCGCCATCGAACTCCCCAAGAGACGCATAGGGGTAGAAGTCGAGGGTGTCGCAATAGGACAGGAGGTAGAAGCAGATGGAACCTTAGAGGAAGAAGAAGGCATTGAGCAAACTTCTCCATCTACTTTCGAGAGGCAGAGGCAACTTGATGTTGTGCTATCATGCAAGCCTTTATCAAAATAACATAAGGGGAAAGAGGATAGGTCACTTTCGGTGCTATGCCCCCATTCTTGTATTTTACGTAAGTATGATACAAGTCCATCCTGGGAGGAAGTAGACCAATAGGGGTAGGCCAAAAGTGATCTAATGAATAATCCCCACAAAACACTAGGGGTTTGTACCTAGTGTCATGCACAACATGCACAGAGCCCTCATGAGAGAATTTCAAAAATTTATGGATCACCATTCCTGTGTTCACGAAAACTAGCCAATGAATGCCTAGCTTCACTTTATACAAGTTAGACCCCAAGATAATATTGAAAAGGGAATTCACAGTCCTGGGCCCAACTAGGATTGAAAAGCTGATAGAACTGATGGGAGGGATGAAAATCCCATCATGTGTACGTATTATGCTTTTAGATTCATTGTACCCATCGTTAAGTAGAAAGTTTATTAACACAATCTCCTCTGTAATAACATTAACTCAAAACATAGGATCAACGAGAATGTGTATCACAATATTCCCATTAATACAAGAGGGAATGTATAAAGGAGAGGATTCTCTATTAGCATTCATTGGCAAGTCCTATGAGGTAAAGGTTATAGCAGGAGACCCATTCGTAGGTTGCACAGAAGGGATGGGAAGATGCATGAAAGAAGCCATCTTTTATGTACACCAAAAAATACTTTCTCAGAATCCCCCAAGGGTTTAACAATTAGACAATGACCTATTCTAAAGTTCACTTCACAACGTTCAAGGACTCTTCTAGCTATGTCACTAGAGGTCATAGTTTGGGTTGCAAGGCTAGGTGCCCTGCAATGCACACACCTAGAACACGAGAGAAGATTCCTTCAACACTACAAAATGGAACCAAAACAGTTCATGTCAGGTTCACCAAAATGTATAGGAGGGGGATCGGCTACTTAGGACCCCAGGTCATAGGAGGATCTAGAACAATAGGCTACCCTAATCTACCTCAAGCTAAGAGATTGTTTAAGATAGGTTTGATATTTAAAGGGGTGAAAAGTGTTGAGAGTTATCATGCATTAGCTAATA
>VDFB02006226.1:0-17971 GCA_007258455.2 Sequoia sempervirens | reverse complement strand
TTGTATTGGTGGTCCACACAAATGTGCTTTCACCCAATTATATGAATTTGGATATCTAACATCACAGTCCTGGAAAATTCAAATATACCCCCATCACTTGGAACCGGATGTATCATATCAACATACTTCCATAGAGGAGAACTCATATGTTTTGTATTGGTGGTCCACACAAATGTGCATTCACCCAATTATATGAATTTGGATATCTAACATCACAGTCCTGGAAAATTCAAATATACCCCCATCACTTGGAACCGGATGTATCATATCAACATACTTCCATAGAGGAGAACTCATTTGTTTTGTATTTAGCTTGGCCTATGGAGCTAGGACTAGCTGCCATTGTAATTCCTATGGTAAGAAATTTTATAAACAACACATTCAAAACAAATAAAAAATAAAAATAAAAAAATTAGATATATAAAACGTAGTTTTTTCGAAATTTCAAGCATAGTGATACATTCGTAGAAAAATGAAAGAAAAACAAAGCAAAGAGTTTGTTTGTTTTAACTTTTATGTTTGTAAAACAAAAATGGAGGAAAAAAATGAAAAAAACTTCTTTGCAAAATATGCTTCTATGATCTTCTTGGCTGCCAATGGACACTTGCAAATATGTAGGAATGACAATGCAATTGTTGTAGAACCTTCAAAGTTCAATCTTCAACTCCCTTTGTTGATTCAACAAGCAAAAGTGAAAGTTCAGCCTTTTGGAGTGGTATGAACTTGTTTTGGTCCTTGAAATGTTTTAGAAGTGACTTTTAGTGTTTGAAATCTGTTTTAGGGCGCATAGGTCAAAGTCGATTTTTTTTAAAAGAAAAGAAAATTAAAAAATATGCAGGGAACTGATGAATTTTCCCTGGATTCGGCTGGGTTCCCTTGGATCCTTCCCTTTGATTTGGTTTTAAAGGACTTTGGTTTGAATCCGTTTTAGGCTGCCCATAGGTCAAAGTCGAAGTTTTTTAAAAGAAAAAAAAAATTAAAATTTCTCCCATGCAGGGAACTGATGAATTTTCCCTGGATTCGGCTGGGTCCCCTTGGATCCTTCCCTTTGATTTGGTTTGACCCATTCTGCCATGGCCTGCTTGTATTTGTAGGTGAATTGGATTGGATCACATTTACATTTTGAACCGGACCCAGGTCCAGCCAATCTGCTGGCAGGCCATTAACATAGCATTAATGCCCATGGCTGGTAAATCGTAAACCCCTTGTATGATCTCTTTATAGTTCTGTGGTTACTTTGATGCCTTCTTGGTTATGTTGACCTCACAATGCTACTAACTGATTATAGTTGCTTGTGGAGTACATTACTATATCTGAATCCTCTGGTTATTAAAACATAAAGGTCTATGACCCTTTTGTATCTGACCTCAATGCCTTCTTGGTTATAAACTCATGTGAACATCATTGGGTTAGTAACTCATTATATTTGCTTGTCAAGTTTTCTTTCTGAGTATAAATTTAGAAGATCGAATTTTTGACACATACATTATCTAATGCATGTGAATTCACAGGCTAATTTGTGGGTCACTTGGGAGTTCCTAACCTTAGCCTTTTTGGTCCTACAAGAGTTCCAGTGTACATCAATTATAATATAACTTTAACCTTAGCCTTGCATGGCCCATTTTGGCTCTGTGGTACTTTGGTTTAGTGATCAAATTTGTAAAAGCAAATATCTTTGTCTGTTCCACATCAAGGCCTACTCAAAATGATCACTTTCTGTAATATTTGTTTTGTTCTCTGTTTGGTAGTTGTATCGAATAACTCATTTGAGATAATTCTCTAGCATGATAGCATCCCAAGGCTTGAATAGTTGTGAATGCTCAATTTTATCAATAAAACCATTATGAGGACTATTTTCTAGTTATGAAACTTGCTTAGGTGTTACAAGTCTTATTGAGAAACTTGGAAAAGCAATAATACATAACATTGCTGGGTTCCTCCCATTGTCTGCTATTTACTCAAAGGCTGATGAAAAGACAAGTCAACGTGACTTATTTTTTAGCATATAGGACAGGTATGTAATGTTATTTATAATAGGAACTTCTCTCCGAGTAGGTATTTTATGATGATTGTTCCCAAATTGTGGGGAAATAATTATTTTGATTTGGTAATATGTTTGAGATTAAAACCATAGCAATCCCTTTCTCTCTGCATTTTCATAACTCCCAGTCATCTCCCTTATCTTGAATGATGAATCTTCTTGCCTGAGTATTTGTATCTCCTGGACATGTATTCCTCAGGATTGAATTCAGCTTTAATATCTACTATAATTTTGCAATCAATTCAAAAAAAATTTAGTGTTAGTCTCTAGTTCATTGACACAGTGACTTTGTTCATTAACACTTGAAGGTTTATTCAGCTATTTAGTAATCTAATGAGAGAAAAGTGCTTTCAGGGAAGGGCTGATGACTTATAAACAATTCATACAGGAGCTTGAGGATGACATATTACCAGCTGAAGCAGAGCGCAGGTAATTTTCTAAACTATGAAACTCTGAGAACCTTACATGCATGTGGAGACGGTTCTTTTAGTCAATTTCAATTTCAATGTTGACATCTAAAGAAACATTACATTGACTTTATGTGATAGAATGCTGAATTTAAAAGAAAATCTTGAATGTTCAACAGATATCAAGAATATAGAACAGAATATATAAACACCCAAAAACGTGCATTTTTTGAGGCTCATAAAGATGAAGACTGGTAAGCTGTACTTCAAACATCAGCATCTTTTTTACTGACATTTAAAAATGGCATTTTTCTGTTTTAAGACTATGTTCATTTGTGATGTAGGCTGAAGGATAAATACGACCCTTCACATTTGGAAGCTGTCATACAAAGGTTAATGAACGAATTTCACCTTCTGTGCCTCAGAATTTTCTTAGACAAAATTGTTAAATCTATGTTTTTTTCCTTAAAGCATATCTTTTTATTTGACAATGCTAACAAAACTATTGTGATATGGCAGGAGAAATGAGAATTCAAAGGCAACAGCAAAAGAATTTCTGCAAGAGTTAGAAAATGGAACCCTAGATATGTAAGCTACCTATATTAACACTGAATGAAAAGCATTATAATTTATAAATTTATAATTGATGACTATCACATTTCTTATATTTGCTTGATTTTTGATTCAGAGGTCCAGGTGCCACAGGATCAATACCATCATCTGCGAAGGGAGGGCAAGGAAGTGACCAGAACTCAGATGATGATGCTGAGATTAGTGGCAAAAGGAGGAGACATGGTAGGGGCCCTGCAAAGGAAAATGACCTCATTTCGAGTGCTCCCAAGGCTCATCCAGTGAGTTCTGACCCAAGACGAATTAAAAAGGATATAGATCTCGGACAAGCTCTTATTCGAAAACTAGATGCAGAGAAAGGTATAGATGATAATATTCTTGGTGGTTCAGAGCAAGATAAATTTGATGGTGAGAAATCTTTAAGTGGCTCAATAGGTGTCGTGATTGTAAGAGGCGCAAACACTGTCAAGGGATATGAGGGTCTAGAGCTTTTGGATGTTGTGGTGACCTACTTGTGGAGAGTTCATGGATTAGATTATTATGGAATGACTGAGTTGAAAGAACCTCCCAAGGGTCTACGACATATAAGAGTAGAAAGCAAGAACAATAGTGATGAGACAGCTGCAGTTGAATGGGAGAAGAAATTGGATACTACTTGGGAAGCCAGGTTACAAGGTCAAGATCCATTAGAAATCATGTCAGCAAAGGAAAAGCTGGAAGTTGCAACAATTGAAGCCTTGGATCCATACGTGAGAAAAATAAGAGATGAAAAGTATGGATGGAAATATGGTTGTGGAGCTAAGGGTTGTACAAAGCTATTTCATGCAGCTGAATTTGTGCACAAGCACTTGAAGTTGAGGCATCAAGATCTCGTTGCAGAGCTTACAGCTAAAGCACGTTCAGAAATATATTTTAATAACTACATGAAGTAAGACATCGTTAGAGTAAGATTAGATAGCACCATTATTTTTTTCCCTCTTTTCCTGATTACTTTGTTAATTGACTAAGCTTGTGGATATGCCAGTGATCCAGATGCACCTGGTTCTGCAGTAACAACTCAACAGTCTGGGCAGGTATGAATGACCATTTAACTAAGGAATTATTGGTGGCATTGTGAGAGAGTTTTCTGGATTAAACTGTAATAATTTTTCTTGTCATACTATCTCATAATATATGGACTGGAAATTTTACGTCTTCAATTATTGTCATTGTCACTCTTTATATTCCCAGTAATCTGATTATATCTCTTTCTTCCTCCATTGGTTGCAGAGAGACAAGGCACGTAGACGGAAGGTAGGACCAGGTATTGCGGGTGATGTATCATCAGGTTCTGCGAGCCGAGGTAGAGATGTTGACCATCCTGATCGAGCAAGTAGAAGGGAAATTGATAGGATGGACAGGACTAATGAAGAAGATCGTTATGATAGGAATGAGAATTCACCATCTCAGGATTATCCTGGAGGACAAGATGTGGGTCACTCTGATCCTTCAATGTTTGATCCTTTTGGACAACCAATGCATGGACCACCTTTTGGTTCAGATATGCCACCGCCCCCACCTGTTTTAATGCCTTTGCCAGGAGCTGGGTGGGTAATAATGTACCATTATTTCTTTATTATTTGTTTTTTGGTCCTTTTACATGTCCTGTATGAGTAATGCTTCCACTCTGAAATATTTTGAAATGTGCAGACCACTGGGCCCCTTTGTGCCTGCTCCCCCTGAAGTTACAATGCGAATGTTGAGGGAACAAGGTGGACCTCCACCTTTTCATCCTGCTGACAACAATGGTGGTCCACGTGGACGGAAGGGGCGTTCAAGTGGGGGACCTTCATTGGGAGGAGGAATGATGGATCCACAAGTTATGCTTCCAATATCCCCAGCTTTCCGCCAGGATCCTCGACGTATCCGGAAGTAAGTGTTGTATTGTGTTTGTGATCATTCTCATTTCCAGTGTTTTGTGATAATTTTCATCTGATAGGGTTAGTCATGAATGTTGCCATATCTTGTATGCACATACAACACTGCAGATTGCTAATCTTAATTACTTGTAAATGCAGTTATCATGACCTTGATGTTCCAGAAGATGAAGTTACTGTCATTGATTATAGGAGTTTGTAGGGCAGCTTGTCCATACATTTGGTCCAGCTTTGTTGAATGGAGGAGCAAGTTCTTTGTTCCTGGATGTTGATTCTGGTGAATATTATGCATGGTATACAAGTAATAAGCTTTTGACTTCAAATTGATTTGGAGGTGTTCTTATTTCACTTTTGACTAAACATAGGTTCACAGCCTCAATAATTTGGTGTATGCAAATCTTCAATGTTCTAAATAATGTAACAATATTTTTGGTAATTAAGTCATGCAACTTTTGGCTTTAATGGTTAACGTATTGTTGAAGCAACTATTTGATACTTCGCTGCTGCAATTTACTTGTTTATGATATCTAACAAACTAAAATAATTGATATGCATTATCAGTAGGATTTTCAGCAATAGTTCACTCTCTTGATAAAACTCAACTTCGTAAAGATTATAATTATTCAACTAAAAGATTTAACATTTTCATTGCATTTGATTAAGTTACAAACTAGAAATTATATTTAATTGTCCTGCCAAAAATTGACTTTTCTTACGCGGATAGCATATGTGGACTGTGCAAAAGCATAATTATGAGTGGGTGTGTTAAAATCCATTTCCACTCTGATGATTTTATTAAAATATACTCTTTCGATTGGCATAAATAGCAAATATATTAGCTGGAATACACCATTTGACTTTGAGTATCAAATATGTTTCCTTACACATCCAGTGTCGTAATGTAGAAAACGTTTAATAAGTGTATAACGGGTTGCTTCTTAGGAACATTTAACAATTATATCACTCGCCGCTGCCTAGGGAATTTGGCAAACTATCATTTGTTGCAGATTTTTTTTAAGATTATGTAAGTGTCATGCGTATTAACAACCACAGATAAAATTGTTGCTAATGCTCAATTAAGAAAAAGATAAAATTGTTTATATATGACACGGTTTAATATAAGCTATTATTAAAAAGTACTGGAACAAGAATAATGTCACACAGCCTGCTCTTAAGAATATATATACATATGCCAAGCTAACAGTTGATAAAACGTTTATGTAAAAATAAATCTGTCACATACAATAAATTGTCTTAGCAAGCGTAAAATTAAAGAACCAGATCATTTCTTAGAGGCTTATAAGGATCCATAAGAGAGATACAGCTATCAACGAAACAGTGTTTATAATTAATGATAAACCAGGGCCAAATACCTAAGTGGTGTTGCTCTCCAATGGTATTTTTTCTTCTCTAGTTTCTTGGCCTTGCTTATGTGCAGATTTGTGGGAGCCCTCCTGCTCAAGGAGTTGCATGCATTGGTCAAGAAAAATTGTCTGCCCAATGTATGAGTACGAGATTTGATTTCGCACTAGAGTTTCCTTTATTGTTCTCCGTGCTGATAAATTAAATTGAGATAAGAATTTTGGGGAGGGAGAGCGGGGTAGGGGTCATATTTTCCTCAAACATTGTTTTTATTAATGAATAGGATCGAGGAGATCAAGGGATCTCTCCTTATATTCTAGGAATCCATGCATGAGCAGAATACCAGTAGAGATCAGGAGCAAGACATATTTATTCAAAATATGCCTGGGTGGATCTCTAGAGCCGGTAAGCAAGCTCTTGTAGTTGACTTACATAGGATAAAGTTTTAAAAGCGGTTTTTGACATTAAAGGGGAGTATACCTAGTCTTGATGTCAGCACTGTTTTTTTCTTACAACATTTGTGTAGTTTGTTAGGTTTGGATTTATGGGAGATAATGAAGAAATCTGAACTATTGAATCTATCCTCAAATCTATTAATTCTAATTTCTTGCCACTCATCCCAGAGACAGGAGAGGCCTTTAAACAAAAGGATATTAGGCCTATATCTCTATTCAATAGCCAATAGGTTAAACTCACCCTAGTTAGTCTTATTGTATTTTTGCGCAAGAGCTTGCTCATTCCTTATTGGTAAATGATTGAAAATGCATGATCATTAAATTGTATATTGTTGTAAAATTTGCAGAGGTGTCTATGCAATCATCCAATGGTACAAGACTGTTGAACGTTGGATATGGAACACAACAGTTGTTCCACTAAAATTAGGATGCACATACAATGAATGGATAGATATAAGATGAGATTGCTAAAATGACAGCAAAAGAGTAGCGTTTATAGCAAGCGACAAGGACTTACACCATGTTAATAAGTGTGATAAATCCGGTCCTTTACCTGGCCCGGGGACGTAGGGGAAACGGATGGATGTTTGGGACATGTTTCGGAGACTGTGGACAAAGGGCCTAAGTTTGGGATGGTGGTGGGGCTGGCAGGGTGGTAAGCGATATAGTTATACATATACTTATAGTACTTGAAAAACTAGTTTTGAAAAGATGTATAACAGTATAACAGTATAAGAATTACATTTCAAATGAAACTATAGGAAATTGGTAAAATTATAACATGGCAAAATTTGAAATACTAAATCTAAATACGAAGATATTTGAATGCTAATTGCTAAATAAAATTTGACAAATGAAATTGTCAAATTGGAGATTTCTATTATATCGCCAAATATGAATATCTAATGTCATATGAGATATCACAAAGTATATAAAGATGATTAATTGATTACATGATTCATCATTACAATGAGTAGCATTACAAAATGAAAAGACAAAATGCCAAAATGTCAAAACTCAAAATGTAGTGAATGGAGGCCTCTAATCATCTACAAACTCCCCATCACTGGAACTGTTGGACTCCACAAGGTCAAGATCCCTCAAGCTCACACCAACCAGCCCTGCATCTGAAGTGGTAGGATCATCCTCATCAATCTGTGAAGGCTCCTCTGGCTCCACATCCCATCGTGCTGCTGGACTCTCCTTGTACACAATTGTCTTGCGGTCCATGAGACGCAAAGCACTGTGTACAGCCACAAGCTTCTCTGCTCTCTTAGAGGTAAGTCTATTCCTCTTAAGAGAGTGGATGAAGCTATATGTAGACCAGTTCCTCTCAGCAGCTGAAGAACTGGAAACTTGGGATAGCAGACGAATAGCTAGAGTGGTGGTCAAAGATTTCGAACCATGACAATTCCACCACAAAAGTGGGTCCTCCTGTGCCATAGAAACTATATCCACCTTTGCTGCATCTGAATAGCCTCTAAGAGTGGCAAATCTGGTCCACTCAGTGCGAATTGTGCCGGCATCTCTAGAATCATACATCTTCTCTATGCACCTAAAGAAACCCGCCTTCACCTCATCATCCTGAATCGGTGTCACTCTACCCAGTCTAGCCTTGTACCACTTAGGATTCAAGGCAAAAGCAGCCATATGCAAAGGAGTGTTCAACTTGTCCCATCTGCGTTGAATGATTGGCCGGATGTGCTCATTGTAGAATGCTAGAGAGGGGTCCTTCACTCGCACAACAACCCTCATCTAGTCAAGCATAGAGTCGATGCACTCATACACCTCTCCAAGGTTAGGTGCATCCCCATCCCCATATATGATAACCTGGAATACTGGAGAAATGATGGAGACAATGTATTTCGCATTTGTCCAAAACACATCACTCTTCACTATCTCCTTCACCCTTCTCCCCTGTGTTGTCTTGGCCTCGGCCCACCTATTCCACTCATTAGTCATAACCATGAGTTGCAATGCCTCTTGCAACTCAATCATTCTCTCCAAGAGAATGAAATATGATGCATATCGAGTCTCCACCGGTTTCAAGAACTCCTCCGCGAAGGTCCTAAAGAGTGCATGGGAAGTGTGGTGGTTGTAGATAAACATCTGCACATCTCTCGCATCGGTGACCACTCCTCTAATCCAATCAATCTTCCCCATGTCCTTGAGTGCATTGTTCATGGCATGCACACAACATGGGGTCCACCAAATATGTCTATAGGCTGCCTCAATGAGTTTCCCTACTGCTCTACACACATGGGCTGCATCTGTGACTACTTGGACTACATTTTGTGGCCCAACCTCCTCAATAGCCTCCCTGAGGACATGAAACTGAAAATCAGCATCTTTGCGATGTCCTATACAATCAACTGCTCTAAGGAAGTATGGGCCCTCTGCACATGTGACCATGATGTTGATGAGTGGACGATGGCTAATGTCTGTCCACCCATCCATAACTATACTGCACCCAGATGCCACCCAACATGCCTTCATCTTCTCCATCAAAATATTGATCTTGGAATAGCACTTATCCAAGATTGAGGTCCTCATTTTCGTCTCACCTGGTGGCACATATGATGTTCCTCCCTTCGCCACCATAGCCATCATCTCCCTATAATAAGGAGACTGTGTAACATGAAATGGAATGCCATTGGCAAAGAAGAACTTGCCAATGGATTCATCTATCTCATCTCTTAGCTGCACATTAAACATATTAGCTATGGGGTTACTTTGTGATGTTTGCAACTTGCGTTTCCCTGTGGTTGTCCCCCTAGCGACATTATAAGTGGAAGTGGATGAAGATCCAAACATCATTCCTCCCGTCTGAGAAGTATGTGGCACTGATGCATGATGGGTTTGCTGAAGGGCTGCCCTAGCAGTCAAAGTAGTAGGGACTGAAATATTTGTGTCCTTTGGAATGCCCCAAAGCTTGTTAAACTCCATTCTATATTTTATATTTTGAGCCTCCTTCAAAAACTTACAATGCTCCACACCTTTTCCTGTCCAAAAAAGAAAGTGTGCATTCACTCGAGTGATGCTACCAAACCAATCAGTCCCACAAATGTTGCACTTCCACTTCCTTGTTCCCCCACCTGATTGTGATGTGCCTTGTATTCTTGTAGCAAACTGTTTTAGAGGAGACTTCGGATCAAAATGACCCCTAGCAAACTCTGCCAACAATTCTGAAGGGCAGCCTGTACTAGCTGGTGCACTCGCCATGGAACTAGATTGGGCTGCAGGATCAGCCCCATGGTCATCCCCCTCATTCTTAGGTTCAAAATCTGAATCATGTTCACTATGAGAATGGATTTCCATGTCATCCCCACTCACGTCTTGGGTGCTCATCGTGAAAGTGACACTGCATTTCACAAAATTAAAATAAAATCAGCCTACTTTAACAAATTGAAACAATGAAATACAAATTGAAATAACAAATTTGAAATTTTAATTTTGAAAACAAAATTTACAATTTATAATATAAAAATCAGCCTACTTTAATTTTATATTATTTAAAAATTTAAATAAAAATATTAAATTAACAAATAATAAAATTTGATGTTGAATTTTGAGGGCAAAATGATGATGATGAATGAATCATTCATCATTTTGCCCTCAAGATTCAACATCAAATCTGATTTTGAGATGAATAAGAAAAAAAAAACAAGTTTAATATTAAATTTTTAAAATAAAAAATTTGATGTTGAATCTTGAGGGAAAAATGATGAATGATTCATTCATCTTCGTCATTTTCCCCTCAAGATTCAACATCAAATCTGATTTTGAGTCTTTGAGATGAATAAGAAAAAAAAAACAAGTTTAAACTCAGAAAATAAAACAAAAACAACAAGAAATTTGAAAAAAACTTCAAAAACCCTACCTTGTGCTTGAAAAATCTCTCCAAAATGAAGTAAAATCCTCTTCCTCTTCTTCTTCCTCCTTCTCACTCCTATCACACTTGCAATCTTTTTTTTCACTCCTTCAATCAGACTTCTTCATTGTTTTTCCTCTTCTTCAGCTGGCTGCAAAAAAAATCAGTCTTTGTAAATGTGATTGAAATGATCAAATTAAGAGGTTTTGTGTTGTTTTAGAGGAAGGGGTGGGGCCCATGCCAAATTAGGGCAACAATAAAACAAATAAAAGTAAAAATTTATTTAACTCTTTATTATTTTATGTATGGCCCATTGACTTTGCTCATGATGTGGAGATGGCTAGGGTGACTCTCCCTCCTTAAGAAACGCCAGCATCTCCCCAGAGACTTGGGAGACGCTGAGACATCTCCCTCGCCTCACCTGAGCATCGGGCGTGTAGGGACGGCCATGAAAGTCACCAAGTACCCATCCCCGGCCCCAGAGATCTCCCCGCCTCAAATGCACTTCTGTGTTCCGCTCGTGGAACAATCGACCAATGTTCAAACCCGCTGAGAGTGAAAGATGGTCGCGGACGGGTACCTTTGAAACGGGCACGGTCAGCCGGTTTCAGCCAGCTTCCAGAGGGGAGACAAAGGTATGCCAAATGCATGGCGTCAAGTAGGTGTGAGAGAAGAAAAACAAAGCGATCCAAAGCTGAAGAGGCAAAGGAAAAGGAGTTGTCTAAACTTGTAATGTCTTTCACAAACCTGATATAATAAAGTTATTTTGTTTACTTGGTAAATTGGTGTTTCTTTTGCCAAAGTAGCCGTAATTCATTAAATTACATCATTTTGAGTCCTGCCAGACCGGAATTTGGGAAGTTGTGAGTGAGTGTGTGTTTTTATTTTCATCACTATCCAACATGGATAACAAGTCACAACCAGACACCTTTTGCAACATAGCTTCTATGTTGGTAAAAGGGACAATTGTCTTTTAGAGAAGACATATTCAAGTTCTTAAAATCCACACACAACTGAATATCACCATTTTTCTCTCATAGGAACTAATTTAGATACCCAAGTAGAATTTCTAATGGGTTTAATCATCCTACCATCTTTGAGTTTAGCTAGCTCTTGTTGCATCTTGGTTGCAAGAGTAGGATTGATTGGTCTTTGATTCTATTTGAAAGAATTAGCATCAAGTTTCAAAGGGATTTCATACTAAAAGAAATCTTCTCCATATTCCTTTAGCTCATCATAGTACCATGCAAAAAATCTTAAAACAAAACAATAAGCATGGTTCAAATTTTAAGATCCATTTTCTTATCAATATACACCTCCTTAGGTTCCTAATCGGTCTCCAAATTTATCTCTTCTAATTCCTTCTCATGTACATGAGCTATCTTGACAATGTGTCTATCTACTCCATCAAATACATACATAGAGCTAAAAATCCTTTTGGAATATTGTTAGTATTCAATTATATGATCTCATTTCCAAAAATAGTTTCCTTTTCATTAATATTTTTAACAAAATTCTAAAAAAAAATTCTTGACTATGATACTCATCAATATAATTGAGAAACTTCAACAATTCTTGTTTATGTCATTACAAAAATTTAATGGAAAATTTTATTAGGTACAAAATGTCTAGTTAATATCTCAACTATTGAGATTCTAGCCAAGTCAAGTCTTCAAACCTAATCACTAAGTGAGGCAAGAAATTAGCCATGAATGTCTTCCTCATTCTACCCAATCAATAGAGAATGCATCAAACAATTCAATATTATCCCAAACATCATCCCTAGATTGTTTGAGTCTTTGATTTTTTTATGCATATTTAGTTCTTACTTGTGAGATTACCAACTCAAGGGTTATCACCCATATTTCTAAGATTTCAAATTTAGTACTAAAACTTGACCCAAAGTATAATTCCTTTGCTTGATCCTTATATTTCAATACATCTTCATCATTTTCTTGTCATCTTATAGTATCTATGATCATGGTAGAAGCTATGTACCACCCTGATAAGAGTAAAAACCCACTTTCTTTGACTAATATCCTTCCCTCCTTTGGATTGATCTTTATAACATCAAAATAAATCCCTTAGGATATTTTGAGCTATTTAATCTCATTATCTCCAACTTGCCTCCTTTTGTTCGTTCATTCTTTGTAAAAATGGTTCTAAAATTTTCTTTAGTAGGAGAGATTAAATTCATTAGATTTGATAAACTCGTCATCAAATAATAATTCTTTTCATGTTAAACCCCTTACATCATGTACAAACTTACCCCCTTATTCTAAATCAAATAGTCCCCTTTCTAGATAAATATTAATCAATTCAATCCTTTGAGGTGAGGAAATGCCCTATTGGATTTCTTGAATGTTGAATTGATTTTCTTCAACTCCCTATGTAATTGGATAATTGATCAAAGGTTGAAATACTTCTTGTTGCACTAATCATACTTGAGGAATACTATATCTTATTTACGTAGCATGCACCACTAGAGGCTAGTGTTGTTGCTTTCACCCACACCCCATTTTTTCATGCAAAATGGGGGCACCCCTTTTTTCTTTCCTTTCATCTTTTCTTCTCTTGTCTTTCTTTCTTTTGGGTTTGTGTTTTCTTTTTTCCCTTTCCCCTTTGTTCTTCTTTTGCTTTGCAGGGGTTTCTTTGCCTCTTGTGATGGCGGCCCATCCTCATATTGCCTTAATCCCTTTACATCTTCCATTTCCCTTTGTTCCTCGACCGACATTCTCGTCATTAGGAGTTTCTTGAAGCACTCCATATGCTCTATGTGAGAATTGTGAAACCCGGAGCATCTAATGGTGGTAATGTCTTGCCACTTTTTTTTTCCTCCTGATGGAGCATTTAATTATCATGGATGCATTAATAGTGCTTTAATGCATTGGTTGATTTGGATTTTTGAGGGTTATTTATATGGTTTTATGTGTCATTTGTTCATTGTAATTTCAAAGCTAGGTGTTTTTCCTCTTGACTCTCTTGTAAATGATATTATTTCCATGCAAAATTTTGGTGCTTTCTCTTATTTGGGTGTATTCTATTTTTCTTTTGTGTGCTTGACATGATTCCATTTGTCTCATGGGTGTCTCATTTCATGGTTCCTTTGGTGTGTGTCCCCATCTTCATTCGTTCAAACGTTTCTTAGGTGAGTCTTGAAATATTGTACAATTGGTTGTTTTTATGGCTTCCCATGTTTTTGGTGTTTCTTTTACATTTTATTTTGCATTTTGGTTTGGTTGAAAGTTTTTCTTGTGGATTTTTAAATTTCATTTTTTTGTTCTAGTTTTTCGTTTGTATTTTTTCATTATTATTTTGCTTCTTTTCTTCCTTCATCTTTCCTTTTTTTTGTTTTTCTCCCTCCTTTTTGTCAAATCTTTTTTGACATAAGCACTGGTTGTTTGTGTCCCCCTCACCACACCCTCATTGTCCTGGGGATTCCCCCTTTGTCCTTTTTGAGACATATTATCTTAGAAAAACATTAACTTTTCTAATGACATCTCTTAATTTTATTTGAATTTTATCGACAATTGTAGTAGTCATCTCTCCTCCATCACATATTCCAACTTCTTAACGCTTATATATATATATATATATATATATATATATATGTTGAAATCTTCACACTCTTTTAAGCTTCTGCTACTGAACCTCAATGACATCGTGATTTCCTTCACCATTTAAGTCTACTCAAGACTTCCAACCACATTAAATTTTGTGAGTAATCCTAAATATTGTTGAAATATTTCTTAAAGTTCAAGGATTCTCCCAAATCCTAGACTCCCAAAGTCGAGTTCCCAAAATCATTAAATCTATCAATAATCAGATGTTGGGTGTACTCTTTAACAATTAACAAAATACTCCTTAAAATATTAGTCATTGTTGATCCCTAATTCCCAAAGTCAAAAGTAAAAACACCTAATTCTTGCAGATTTCACTCATCGAGAATATTTAATATTGATTGCAATTGTTTACCTTAGGGATAGATAATATCACTGATTTTTGATGACTAACAACTTGTTCTAAAATATAAAAAATATCTCAAATTTTTGGATATTTTCTTAAAAGGTTGTCAATATAAAGGGATCTCGACTTTCGATCATGTTTGAATGTTCTAAGCAATCTCTGTGGCTTTCAGTGATCGGGTATCCCCCTTAAGCCTTACCAATTCTCAAGGAATACAATACAAGTTCTTCTTGAATATCGATTCTCGATAATGACTTCACTTTCTTTTCATAACCTTTGGGTGTTTGTCTTAACTTTAATGATTTAATGGAACAAGAAGTAGGCTATATTCCCGAACTATGACAACGGATACTTCAATTCAATTTTGACATCTTAAAAATGTCAATGTTCAAGTTGATTTCTTTCAAGATAATGAACCTTTTAGGAAGTGATTAACGATATTTTTGAGGCATGATTCTCGAAAGCCTGGAATTTTGGGTAAGTATGGATTTAGAACTTCTTTGCAATTGGCATGAATGACTTATCTTCAAGATCCGATAGGGATATTTTCTCAAGTTTAGCTAGTTCTAAATATGAAGTTGGTTTTTCTACCTTATAATGGATGACAATTTGAATATGTCGAAAATATGCAAGGAGAAGGTTTCAAAGATGAAGTATCAATACAAGGGATATCACACACCTTCGAAGATTTTCTCTTCTTACATGGACATTGGAGATACTAATCTAGGACATGTGGACATGAATGAGTTCCTAAGGAGAGTCTAAAGTGAAGAAGATGGAACAACAATGGCCACATACTTAGCCAAATCAGGATTGGTGGAAGTAGTAGCATTTCCTGTATCGGTGCAATTTCTTGAGCAGGTATTGACATGTGCACAACACTATGACAAGAGATAGAGAAAGATCATGGGACCCTTTGGAGAAGTGGTGTTGAATATAAGCTCAAAAATGATAGAAAGGGTATTTGGGATCCCAACTTGCCCAAAATATGATGCCATCAATATCCAAAAAGCATTGGCTCATTATGTGAAGAAGACTGTGCCTTTCCTTAATTTCATCAACAACCAGTTCCTACTCAACCCCAAGAAATTGGCACTAAAGATGGAAAATGTACAACATAAAAGTGAATTTAAAGAGGATGTTAAGGATCATATCACACTTCTTAGCAGGGTTTATAGGTACCCTCATGCCAAATACTTCCATACCTAGATGTGTTACTACATCCTAACAATTGCTAATGACAAGAAGATAGGTTGAGCTACAATCATTAGTGACACATTGCATGATTAGTTGATAGATGTACTAAATAACACCAAATTTTACATGAATTATTATTTGGTATATCTACTTGCCTATCAAGAAAATTCTCAAGATTAGTAAGGCTAGGATCTCTCAAGATGGGAGAAACTAAGATTTATGACCACTACCATCAATTAGAATTGGAAGCAAGCAATAATAAGTACTACATAGTAAATGATGTTTTCATATATGCAATAATTAGGGGTATAGAGAATGGTTTTGCAAAAAGAATATCTATAGAGGTGATGACTAAGTTGAAGAATAGGGACAATTGGTACATCTAGTTCAAAAATTTCACTTACATTAGGGTGGTAGAATTCCATAAGGCTCTTCTCAAACTACCAAGATACCCTAGTGATAAGTTATTTTTGTTGGAGCTCTACTAACAAGTAGCTAAGATCCACAAGATGATTGTAGGAAAATATTAGTCAAGATACTCCTTCCCCATCAAAATGGGAGTTTATTCATGTCCAAACATGCAAATGGCCAAAACTGTAGAAACAAAAATGGCTTTGTGGATAATGAGTCTTATAATGATCACAAGACCAAGTTTTGCCCAATTGGGAAGATTAGAAAGGTTATGGCTCATTCTACAAACATGAACATACCTTGGAGGACCATTGGTCAAACTATGAAGATGAATATGAGTTCAAGATGGACTATTGTAGACTGATCATGGACCTAATAAGAATTTACAATAAGGCCAAAGTGCCTAAAGATTTTAAACAGAATGGAAACGTGTTGGATCCCATTTATAATGGTCAAGGGATTTTCAGCCAACCAATCCATAATGTGGGTTTCTCAATAGAAAAAGATGTGAATATGGAGGTTACGGAAGCCAATGTGATTGTATGTTTTAGTGATGGTTGGATTCACCTTTCCCCATGATGGAGTTTCCATGATCTAATCCCTAAGAGAAAGAGCCTAAGAAGGCCAGAGATTCATCCACAACCACAGTTGCAAAGGGAAAGGCAACATCCACAAAAATAGTCTCAAATAGGAAATAAAGAGAGAAGAGCATAATCATAGAGACTAGAAAAGAATAAAATGAAGAAGAGATTCCTTTACAGAGAAGGAAAAGAACATAAACCTCTCAACCTCTATCTCCCTACATTTCCCCCTATCCATGAGTCTCAGTCACCTACTTCTTTATCCCCTTAGCATGAATCTCCTCTATAATCTCCACCGCCGTCTCCTCCATCACAAACATCCATCCCAATCCTCCTCATTCACCTCAAATACCTCCTCATCATATTCCCACTCCTCATCCTCCACCACCACATAATTCTCACATCCCAACTCCTCCTTCACCTCCACATGATGCTTGTATTCCACCTCTTGAACATGACGAGAAATTGAGTGTAGAAGAATAAATCTTGAATGAAGGTGGACAAGAATGGAATGTTGGAAAGGAGGATATTGAAGAGGAAAGAGAAGCTAAGGAAGGCCATGAAAAATCTCAAGCTTCACATGACATAGAGGTCATTCCTTCTCATCAACAAGAAGTAACATCCACCCTCCCAATATGGTTAAACTATACAATTCAAAAAAGGAAAACGACATATTTCCAAGAAGAGGATTTTATATTGTTGTTGAGTCATTTCAAGCACCCATGGAGAGAAAGAAGAGGACAAGAAGGATTTCCACAACCTTTGTTGATGAGAAGGATAATAGAATAACACAAATTGTTATCCCCATGGCCAACAAGCCAAAATTAGACATGTTGTCTGAGGATTATCAGATGTAGTAGATCAACTTGGGGGACAAAACAAAGGAGGAAGAAAGAATCCTTGCAAATAGATGTGTCTATCATCCTCAATAGAATGTAGAAGGATGAAAATACTAAGGAAGAGTTCAAAGCTCAAGTTTCTCTACTAACTGGTTATGCTAACCACTTTATTGGTCCTATTGATTCAATTGTGCCTGCTCCAATTCTACAGGTCGCATTGAGTAAAGACACTCAGCATTCAGACCTTGAAGGTCTCCTTTTTGTTGCTAAGGAATAGAGAGGATACATACAAGCATTCAGAATCAAGGTAATAAAAAGGTAGTAAAGGCCAAGTTCATTGTATCAGTGATGAATC
>VDFB02006225.1:0-12082 GCA_007258455.2 Sequoia sempervirens | reverse complement strand
TCTGCATTGGACAATAACCCTATGTCTAAATGTTAATTGGAAAACAAATTTTATATATAAATTATGTGGAGATATATATGTTGATTTGGTTTGCAAAAATATATTAAAATCAAATTAAATGATTGTAACATTCATCTACATTTTAAAGAAAAGATATATGTTTGTAAAGTTTTGTTGAATCAAATCATATTAAATTGAAAAAATAAAAGATGGAATATTACATCTTTTATTTTATCGTATAATATTTCATAACATGTAAAAACTCCAGTACATCTAAATTTTTTCTAATATTTAATCATGAAAGAGAGAATAGCATGATTTGTAAGTTGTTTCTATTTGTTAAAAATTTGATTCCATAAATTTTGATATTCAATAGAAATAACTTCACCAACTTAATAATATGGCCTATGTATTAAAAATTCTATGTAAAAATAACCTTACTAACTTAACTGTACATACCAATAAGCATTCTAGGTGACTAAATTTTTCCCATGTAAGTTATAAAGAACAATGCTTAAGTAAAATATATATTTTTGTCTATTACTATCAATAATTTGCAAGAAGATCATAGTGGGTGTAGATTCATAGGCAGCAGGAGCTGATATTGGAGGGTCCCATTATAGGTAGCCTCTTCCCACGTAGCAAGAGCATAGTAGATTTCTGTTTGTTTGATCTGAGCAGCGACAAAGCCCAAATCTATGTAGTCCTCGTCGCACGTGGAGAGTTTTTGGTGTGCGTGCGAAGATCAAAGGTGAGGCGACCACCATCGATCACACGTGAAGATCAGAGGTGCGAAGACACCCCCTCAAGCTGTGCCCAATTATTTGGACATAGCTCATAGGATGGGCTCTTTTGGACGCTGCTCACAGGCCCGCACCCATTTGGATGCAGCTAAGAGGACGGGCGTCAAATTATATATTTTATTAATTGAAACATAACTATTTCATGGAATAGAATATGGAACTCTAAGGCGCCCGATTATTACAGTTTGTATTGCATTGAAATGACATCTTAGTCAACTTAGTCTTGAAAACCTGTTCTTCCGGACGTAAAAAATCGGTGCCCGTGAATATAGGTATTTCCACGAGTTTTTTTTTGTTTTGGAAAAGAGGAGTTAGTTGAGTTTGATTTGTTGTTTTTTTAAACTCGATGTTTCTAGAGATATATATAACAAAACAATTTCGATACATGCATTATGTGTTTCATTTCATGATTATTATTTTGATACATGCATCTGCGATACATGTCATTATTTTGTTCTTTCTATTCTTTATCATGTGCTTTTGTAGATCGTTTGACTTAAATCTATGACTATGATCACCTTCCTATTAATACGTTGAGTGCTAGTGCACAGGAATAGGCAAACAAATCTTAGGAATCTCTCTTTTCAAGCTGCTAACAAGTGAAAACTTTCTTACGGCATTACAGGTTAACCAATGAAAGCATCATATTGTTCAATTACTCGGCTAAGAGTATATGTCGATATCAAACACTGATCTTTCAAACATCTTCTGGAACAAAATATTCTTGACTCAGGCTGTGACGCGAGATTTCTTTCGTGCAGAATCATTGAAGGCTATTATTTTATGATTTTGGCGTAGGCGAACAATGCGACAAAATCATCCATCGCAAATGCAGGATAATTATGAATTTAAAGAAACAACTCCGCGCCTGACCCTCCCGTCAATGTTATTATTACCTGATCTAACATGCTGCGTATTTGAATTATTAAACGAATTAAACAACTTCAAGTGACATCCCTCACATGAACAGATAGAAAGGGATATTACCCATTGAAAGAAGTAATTCAAAACATCCAAAGATCCGGAAAGTTAATGAAAAAGAATAATGGCGACAAAAAGAAAGGAAATCCTGTAAAACATGATTTCCTGCCGCTAAAAGAGTTATCCAACCCGGACGTATGCCTGGTTTTCGATCCGCTTCCGCTGAGCCTTTCCTGGCAAAATGAAATGTTGGTGTTTGGAGAGTAAAAACCTTGGGGAGTCATTACAATGGGGAAAAGGAGGCAACAGCCAGAGGAAGCAAAGGAGCTTCCGCTTCCAGAATCTGCCACGCAAGCCGTATGCCAGGCCTTCTTTCCGCTGCAGGGTGCGAACACAGGAGCCCCAATTTAAGCACTCTTTCCATCTCTTCCACTCCATAGTCGCCTCGCAGTTTGGGATCCGCTGCGTCCAGCAGGCTCTCTCCGGTGTAGAAGTCCCACACCCACTCCACCAAAACTAAATACATCTAAGCGGAGGAAATGGGAAATCTTGAAATGGAAGCTGATTACAATCAGATTTTTTTTTGTTGAAATGGAAGTGGATTACAGAATAAAGTTTTATCAAACAGCTGCAACGTATGGTCTTGTAAATGGAAGTTACTTTATTCTACTTGAACCACAAATAACACCATAAAAATTATGGTAATGGTAATATGTAACATGCGATCGAATCATAGAGATTCATCTTCCACTTTCTTCAATTGTAATAGCTGGCGGTCGTGCTGAGAGGCCGGGCTTAACCAGCACACTGTAAGCCTTAATGGCTTATTGGTCGGGTACATGTGGGGCCCTCTTAACCCAGCCTCTCTTACTTCCGTAGATTTTTTTTAACCGTACTTTTTCAAATCTCCGTTAGCACTCCACCGTTGCAGTTACATTTGGCATTCCCATTCCCGTTCTTGTTCCGTAGCTGTTCGCGTTTGCCATTTTCGATTTACACATTTGTCTGTCATGTTCTGATCCTTTCCTTTCAAGTAAAGGCGAACCCCATCTCTTATGGACAGCGCAGGCTTCGACTTCGACGTTGTCACTAATGCAGGTCGAAGCTTTCTCCAATCTACATTGATGCAGAAATAACTCCCTGTCTCTAGTATTAACTAAATAGAAATAATAGATTGGGTCATGATCTCCTCACAGTACCAGAGGCATTCTGCGTGCGGTAAATCCATACAGACAGAACACATTGATTCCTCCATTGGTATTCATTCAGGGAGAACAACAAACATTCGATCAACTCCAGGGAGGATGCAGTGACGGACTCAAACCGGCAATGTATTCAGAAATTGGGCATTTCGCATTCCTTACTTTTTAAGCCCCACTTGCGTATTCTCATTCTTTATGGCCCATTCCCTGCGTTTCATTATGTCCTGGCATCATTAGATTTTGGATTGGGGGATTTAATTTTAATCCCACATTCATTTCATTACATGAATTAGGGTGAGTGTAGCTTTTATATTAACAAGAGAGGTTTCTATCTTTCGTCTAATAAGAAATATAAATAACTTATTATGTATTCGTAGTATTTAAGTAATAATTATTTTATTAAAAGATTTATATTTTATTTATAATATATAGTAATGTTATTTTTTTAATTATTTATTTTAATGAAATAATATTTATTATGTTTTATTTTAAAATAATAATTTTTTTTTTTATAAAAAGATTGATATTAAAATTAAATAAATTAGATGTGATGTTTATCTTAAAATTCAATAATATGAATATGTTATTTGAGATGTAGATGATTATTGTTTGAAGTATTGAAGATTTTGGAATTGATTCTATAAATGTCTTAAAATATGCAAATTTAATGTTCTTTACTTTATTTTAGATGTGTCTACAAAATAAAACTAATGTACAAGCTTAAATCTATAATTGCAAGAATCAACTAGCAAAACATTAATTCTTGAAATTCACTCGCTTTTATCTTCTAACACTTACACTTCATTATGGATTGACAATGTTTAAAAACATCATTACAAAATCTACTAAATTGTGAGGCTTGTGTTATCCTCATTTATCTCTAGTTGATCAGTAAATGTTTCAAAATTTAGCTTTGGTTCATATCCATGTTTGAAAAATTGAACTAGTGTGCAAATATAAACCTATACCTATAAGAATCAACTAGAAAAAAAAATGATGCTTAGAATTCACTTGCCTTGATCTTCTAATATTTGAACCTCAATATAGATAGAAAGTGTTTAGTAAAAAAAAAAAGGGAATGTGCTAAATTGTGAGGATTTCATTCTCAATTAGAGCCGTAATCAAACCAATTCCATTACTTAAGAAGAGTGATTAAAGGCATGATGTTATATGTTAAGAGAAAATATTATTACATTTCCCTCAATGAAATTGCTCTTTTGATAAATCCTCATTTTTCTAAGAATATTTGATAATCTTAAATGCTTAAGTGAATGTTTTTAAATAAAATTGAGCATGCAATTCAACATAAACATGCACTAGGTAAGCTCACAATGACTAGTGGGAGGGTGTTGTCAAGATTTAAATTGAATTTAAATTTTAAAAGTATAGGGTTCATAATTACTAGGTCAAGTTTGCACTAGTAGATCTTATGCAAGATAGGGTAATGTCATGAGATAAATTCACACAAGAATATGCCACTTGTAGATTTTTATTGCACAAAGGACAATCTAGTCAAAGTGTGCCAAAAATAGTAATGAAAAGGGGCATGGATATATCATTAATTTTTTCTTTGATTTTGATGTGCATGTGAACTTCTATGATGGTGCATGTCAAAGTAAACAAGATATCAATGAGGAAACTATTTAAGTATTTTTAAATATTAAAAGATATAGATTTACTTAAAATATAGTTCACAATTATATTCTCCCTCCAATAATAACTACGCCAAAAACATGCAAAATTGAAAAAAATGTAATGAATAACATCTATCAAACATTTAAAATAAATATGGGGACTTTTTTGTTTATTTGTGTATTTGTATAAACTTTTAACATTTCTTCTATATCTCTTACTACTAAATTCTAGATGGATTCTTCTTTTCTCTCATTATTTAGTTCCTTTTTTTTACCTGATTTCCTTATATAACATTACACCTCTTTCAATGTAAAAGAGTCCATATCTAGTCACTTGTTCAACCTATATTTCATAGGCTTTTCAAAATGACTAATATTTGTTAAACCTTTCAATCACACCATTATCAATACATAATATCTCTAAATCATCAATAACCAAAGGCCCATCTAATGCATTTGTTAAAATATTTAAATTATTTTTAATATAAGAAGTTAATGTTTGCTAAAAATTTAAATTGGTAGGATCTTGCTAAAAATTTACTCTACTATTGACAAACATGATACCAATGTTAGCAACTCAAGTCCCTATTCCAAGTTATTGGGGAAAAAAGAGCCTTTGATGGAAGAAGATCTAAGAATTGCTTCAACAATATTTTCTCTCTATTAAATCTCAATTGTATGAGTCCTTGAATGAGGAGTTGGTGAGATTCAAGAAAAAATTGAGAAAATTGTAAAGTTAGGGGTAAAATAAATTGGCTCAAAAATGGAGATAAAGGTTCTAATTTCTTCTTTAATTATATAAATGAGAAAAAGGACAGGGAAGACATTGAATCAATCTAGGTGGATAATCAACATATATATGATCTTTCTTGGGTTATAAATGAATCTCAATCTTTCTACAAAAATATTTTCTTTGTTGAAGATAGCAATACAGATTGTAAAAGAGCCCAAGATCATTGTAGACAAGTCATCCCTAGGAAAATCAAAAAGGAAGATGGTGATTGACTTGCTAGAGATATCTCTAAGGATGAGATTGTAAAGGATATTAGAACATTTAAAAATGATAAATCTTCAGGCATAGATGGGATTCCTACTAAATTTTATAAGAAAAAGTTAACTAGATTAGTGAAGATCTCTTGTAGGTTTATTTTGAATCTATTAGCAAAGGTTCCTTGGGAAGAAATATTAATAGAGGAATCATCAGGGTTTTTCCAAAAAGAGGTATCTATCTCAAATTAGAAATTGGAGGCTCATTACCCTCCTTAATGTTTCTTACATAATCCTCGCTAAAATTTTGGCTCTTATACTTATTGATATCCTCCCTAGTTTTGTTAGTAATACTCAAACTAGCTTTTTCAAGGGTAGGTATATCTTGAAAAATCTTATTATTAGTTGGGAGACTATTGAGTGGGCTAATGTAATGAACTAAGAAAATGACACTCTTCCTTAATTTTGAAAATTCCTATGATAGGGTTGAATGGTCATTTATCACAATGACGAGCTTGAAGCATTTTATTTTTCGTAATATTTTTTTTAAAATGGTAGATGTCTTATTCAAGGATGAACTATTTCTCAAGTTGATATAAAGGGTTTTTTTTATTAACCCTTCTAGCTAAAAAGATCAACAAGGAAAAGTTGCCTACTTGCCCCTGCTCTTTTTGTGATCACCTTTGATTTCATCTTTTATTTTTTAAGAGATATGAGTAATGGAATGAGTTTCAAAGGACTTACAACCCCTAATGAGGACAAACTTCTAAATATACAATTTGCATATGCATTGCAATCTTTGTGAATTAGGAGGAATGGAATGATTGAAAAATGAGGAGATTTTCTTGGCTTAATATATGTAAAAACTTTAATATTGCTGTTCTAAGTAAGTCTTTTCCTTGTTACATAAATTCTTTGTGGATGATTATCTTGATTAATCCATTTTACTGTTGTAGAATGTAGAGAGAATTATTTAGAAGAACTAGACAAGATAATAGAAGGATCACAAAAGATATACCATGGAGAAACCCTTTCGGGAGAAAACTCCACCAAAAATTATTCTACTATTCAATCTATAAATTACAATAGCTCCAATTCTTGCTTGAGAATGCTTCTTCCGCTCTACCAATCTTCTTCACACCAATAACAATTCTCAATAACTCTATTCAACTTGAATGATACTATAGAGACAATATGCAACCTTGTAATCTCCAAATGGTGATAATTACAATGCACAAGCTCAAGCCCTTGAAAAGGTACACCATATTTCTTCAAGTTGAGTTCTATCATGAAGACCAAAGCTTAGAACATGTGCTTTACCCATTTGGGCATCCCAAACTAAAGCTACAACTCATCCTTCACTTCGGTGATAATTACAAAGCTCCTCCTCAAAGATGGTACCCAAAAGAGGGTCCCACTTAACAAATCCTTCAGAAATATCTTATCATGCATTGGAGCAATTCAATAAAGGATCTTGGTACCCAAGTTATTTCCAAGTGCTTTATAAAGTTAATTGAAACATTTACTTCAACACTCATTCCCAAAGAATGGTCATCCCTCTGTTAACCGAGGTAGTCCTACTATCCGGCCATACAACTCAATGTTTTTAGCCATGCATAAAAGTTAACTGCCAACTACATGCAACTCAAAATAATTCAAAGATGCATGCAAAATATGCACTGCATGCAATCAAGACAAATTCAAACCGAATCGAATCGAATCAATTGAACTAACTAAATTGATTCCCCTCAATCGAATCGAATCGGGAATTGAGCCGAACTGATCCTAACTGAACTTAATCTGTAATTCAGCATGTAAATGTCAAATCCTAACTCTAGGATCTTTACATGCATTCGTAAGTGTTAACCAAGTACTCAGATAGTTAATCAGGGGACACAAGGTGAGTTTCACCTTACCATGTGTGAGGTCCCATGTGTCCCTACATTTAGGGTCCCACCATGGATACCTTCACATGCTCTTACATTTAGAATTAATTACAAAATGCTCGATAATCATGATTATTTCATCAAATATTAACTCTATCATAATCTTAGTGTTGTTTGAACACATTCCAAGAATATAGGAGATACATGAAATAATTAATGTTTAGGATTTACAAATTAAATGGCATCCCATTTTCCAACAATGAGTTTTAAGAACTTGATGAGCAAGATAGAAATGTTTTGCAAAGCATCTAGAGCAAATATTTCTAAAATAAAATTTATGGTAATAGTTGGAATTCTTCTTTGAATCATCATTGGTTTAAATTTTTTGAGATGCTATGGGGTGAATCGAACTCGCATGTGAGATACCTAAGAATCTCATTTGAAATCAATCATTCTCTTAAGTCAATATTGGATTAGATTAAATTATTATTGAATAAAAAATATTGAAGTAGATTAGATAATATCTTTCTTTGGCTAGTAGAGTGCAAGTTTGTCACAAAAAAATTGTCCTCCTATAGCTTATATTACACTTAAGTATGATTGTTTTGCAACTATCGTGTGAATAAAATTCTAAGGATGATTAGGAAGTTTCTTTGGTCTAATGGGAAAGGAAAGACACACAAATCTACTATCAAGTGTGATTGGTATTGTTTAGATAAATACAATGGTGGGTATCGTTTAGATAAATACAATGGTGGGTATTATTTAGATAAAGACAATGGTGGCCTTGGATTGAAATACTTGAGACTACAAGTTGCTGGTATGTGGTGATCCGATCGTGCTATAATCAGATAGCCCATGGTATACCAGACATCCCGACTCAATCTTGCTCTGGTCATATGGTATACTTATTTCCTACTTTTTCGCATGATCACCGAAAAAGGGAAAAATCAATGAAAAAAGAAAAATCCAATTTTGTAGAACCCAAAAATCTGGAAGCTTCTAAGCTTGGTAAAAAGGGGTTCGGATGGGTATTACTGTATGATGAAAAAAAAAATGCGATTATTCGCAAGATTGTAATAGGTTTTTCACCGGATACAAAAGTATTGGATGGCTACGGTTTGCGGATGTAGCCCAGATTGGGTGAACCACATTAAATCTCGCAGTTATCATTTATTTGTGTATGTTTTAGTTTCTCCTGCTTATTACTTAAAATCTGCATTTAATTGTTAGATCCGCCATCTCTCTAACCCTTAACACAAGTAATTTCCTTTCTACTTAAAAAACTGTTAGATCTCAAGCAGGTAAGAGGCTCCAAAGAGTTTGGGAGGAAATGTAATTCAAAATGGTAGTCTGATGCAAGAACTCTGTGGAGGCTGGTAAATTTTGATTTGGGTGTCTAATCAAGAGCTTGAGTGCTCTTTCTCAAGATTTTTTCAAAAATTTTTTTTTAATTTTAATTTTCAACTTACTAATTTAATTATATACAAGGGTTTGAAATTCAATTAAAAAAATAAATTGAAAAAATCTTGAAAAAAATACTAAAAGCTCAATTAGACTCCCAAGTCAAAATTTATGACCTTCAAAAGTTCCTACATCATAGTCCCTAAATAGGCTAGGATTTGGAAGGACCTATATCTTCATGACTCCTTTTTTGGAAAGTTCTCTTTATCCCCTTTTGGCTCTAATGTATTTAAGAGTATCTGGAAGGCAAGGGAAATTGTTAGGAACTAGATCAAAGGAAAAAAGGTCCATAATAAGGAAGAGAAAAATTGTAGCTTTAGGTTAAAATGTGGTGGAATCTTCAATGGAAGAAGAATCCCATGGCTCTATAACATGATTTTTTTTTCAAGAGCTAGGATAGTAAATACATCAAAGAATTTGGTAACACAATGAATAATAAATAGACCAAGTCTTGGGCTTCTCTTAGGACTAAGTATGGTTTACCACTTTTCCAAGGAGGAAATACAGTCTTTAAGAAAATCCTGTGAGAGCATTCAATTTATTTTTCAAATAAGTTTTGAACCTAGAGTTTATGACAACTTGAAGTGGTGGGATAGAACTTCCCTCTATAAGTTGAACTCCAAAAATATCCACAACTCTTTTTCAAAGTCCTAAGAGCTTATCACCTACATCTTAATGATTGTTGGTAATTGAACTTTAGTGATGGGCAATGATCTAAGATTCTTAAACATTCTTGGTCTAATGTGATTGAACCAAAGAAAGCCTATTTTAAATGGTTACTCTTATTAAAAAAGTTACCTATCAATCTAAAGCATGTCCAACCTATTAATAACATGTACTCTATCTATGAAATTCTTGAAATAGTGAACCATATTTTCTTTGACCATTTATTTGCTAAAGAAATTTGGCTTTTATTTTTTGTTGATTTGGATGGGTAGGATATCAAGAGTAACTTTTCATGGAAAGAATTTTTATTTGGTTATGTTGAAGGTGTGAGCAAATATTTAGTATTTTGGTTGTTTTTAACTACTAATATTCTTTGTTTTTTTGAGAAAAAAAAGAAATGAGAGTTATTTTCAAGGAAGGAAGACACACCTTACCAAGTCTTACAAAATACTCATTTTTTATATTTCCCTTCAAGTTACTCTAACATTGGAAGTGGCCAATAATAAGTTATGGGAGGTTTTGGACATAGACCAAGTCAACATCTTGAGATCTGAGGTGAAGGCAACCAAATATTGGCCCTGTGCTAGGGATGAAAATGATCACTTTGTGAAGAACTACTTGAAACTTTAGGAAAGGCATAAAAGCTATAAATATGATACGCTCCTTGAAGACATGGTTCTCAAAGAAAATCACAAAATTATTAAGGTTTATTGCAAGCTAGAGGTGGTTAGAAACAATGACAACATCTTAAAGATCAATCCCCCACTGGGTTTTATGATATGAATGTATACGGTGACAGCTGCAATATCTAGGTTGTTATGGCTTTGAGCACTAAAAATTGTTCATATATGTAACATTTTTTCATATCTATGTTGGTTTTTAGGCTCCTAGACTTGTTATGCTCTTTTTGAGTGCAATATGTACTATGTAACCCACTTTTTCTTTGATAATATATAATCATTTCAAAAAAATTGTGCAAAGCTTATTATTTTTATAAAATTCGTTATTTGTAATTATGATTTGATATCATAATTACAAATAATTTTTTTTATAAAATATAATAAGCTTTACACAATTTTCAGAAAGCTAAACATATTTATATGTGACTTAAAGGAATCAAATCTTAAATGTTGTAATATGTGAAATTATAATTATATATAGCAAATTTAATGAAAATAATAAGTTTTGTAGAAATTTGAGAAAGTTAAACATACTAATATGTAAACAAAAACATCCAATAGAGGAAATACAATCATACTAACAAAAAAGACAAAGTTACATACAAGAAAAACATGAACTAAAAATAACTATGTATTCCAATATAGTACACTTCATATTTTTTGTCATAAAAGTTTAAAATTCTTAAACTTATAATTATAAATAAAATTATGAGACTCCCTACATTAATAAGTCCAATTAATTCAAATGTTTAAGCATTAAATCACCTCTTAACTATTTACACCTAACAATCACCAGGTTTGTGAATTTTTTTATGAATTATTACTTTCAATCATTCATAAACATTCATATATGACATAAAGGAATCATATCCTATGTACCTAAATTTTTAATATTATAATTATAAATAACAATATTTATTAAAAAATGATTTTTTTTGTATAAACTTGAGAAAAGTTAAATATACTAAGAGAGAAGCATTGAATAGAAAAAATTCAATTATAGTACCAAACAAAATAAATTTATATACAATAAAACGAAATTAAAAATAAAATGTATTACAATTTACATTTGTACACAATCTTTTCTAATAAAAAAGTATAAAATTGTTAAAATATAAATATCTCAAATAAAATCTCAACATTCAAATGTTTAAGTACTAAATCACCATTCAACCACTTGCGCTTAACAATAACCAAGTCTATGAAATGTTTATAATTTTTTTCTTTCAATCAGTCATAAATACTTTCTAATCAAGTCTATGAAATGTTTATAATTTTTGTCTCTCAAACTTCTAACGCTTAAAATAATCAACATCTATCTCAAATAACATAATAACATATTTGTATCATTAAATTTATGATTAACTTGACATTTAATTTATTTAATTTTAATATTAATCTTCTTAATAAAAATAAATTATTTTATTTAAATAAAATATAATAAACAACTTTTTTTCATTAAAATAAACAATTAAATATAATAACATTATTAAATAAGATAAACCTTTTTTACTTGAAAATATTATTGTCTATCTTCTACTGAATAAAAGGCAAACCCACTCTTCCTTTTATAAAAGCTACACTCACCCCATTCCATGTAATGAAATGAATGTGGGATTAAACTAAATCGTCCAGTCCAATGACCAACCAAACCGTGACGCGAACAACTACGAAATAGGAACGGGAATGTTGGATGTGAATTGCTATGGTGGAGTGGAAATGGAGATTTGAAAAGGTGCGGTTAAGAAAATTCTATGAAAGCAAGAGAGGCTGAGTTAAGAGGGCCCCACATGGGGCCGACCACCTAAGCATTCAAGGCTTAGAGTGTGCTGGTTAAGC